>OVBJ01000460.1:0-55174 GCA_900406535.1 Noccaea bulbosa | reverse complement strand
CAAACTACAAACATGTTTTTGTATAAGATGTAAATTTTGTGATGTCAAAATCGCATGTCAAGATAAAAAAAATGCCCAATAAAGAAAAATAAAAATTGATGTCTTAGCCAAAGTTTAATCTGATAAAAATCAATAATTATCAGTCTTATTAACGAAAAAATAACATACTTATTTTCATAACTACCCATGCTCTTTATGTGGAATATATGCTCAAACTACTAAAATATGTCTTGATAATTCTTATAATTATATACCTACGGGTAAGATCCACCTTGATTCAACTTTGCTACAAATAAAATAATGTAAAATGATCATTATCTTTCTAAGTGTATTTTACATGTCTAAACATGCAAGTTCTAAAAATATATGTACAACTTAATTATATAAAGAAGCAAGAAATGTCGAAAAGCATTATTTTATATTTTTGATTTTTTCGAGTGACATTTATTATTTTTGAAAGCATCCTCAAATTCACTTTTCATATAGGATTGTTCTTAGCATATAGCGTATATATCTGTTTGTGAAATAATGTTTTTTCCAAAAATTTTGTATATTGACTTTATAATCCTAATTTGTTATCAATAAAATTGTTTGTTTAACGGAAAAGGAAAAGACTAGCATTGATTTTGTTTTTTTTCCATCACTATAAGAAAATATATAGTAGTTCATCAACTTTTCTTTTTTAACATATTTTAGCTCACCTAAGTCTTTTACAATTTTTTGTTTTTACCGTATCTTCAACTACAATGTATTATAATATACAATTTTTTTTAATATTTTAGCAACAAAATTCAACTTCTGTTAATAACGCATGCCCAATATCATATTTTAAGAAAATGTTTAATCTGATGATTTAACAACTATCAATTTTGTTGGCAAAAATTAACAATTTTTTTTCAATCGGGTTAAGATCTAGTTAATCACTTAAAATACAATGCATACAAAAAACATATGTTAAAAACATTTTTGTATCCATTGAAATCATTACATACAAAATTCAATGTATCCCGTCGCATGAAAACAACATTTTTCTTTATTAGAATCAAAACTACAACGAGGAATGGAACTTAAAGGCTCGGGAGGCGGGAGCTACTGATTTCAATAAACAATCTGTCAACGTGTTGTTGTTTTTTTTCTTAATAGGTGTAAACTAAACGTATTGGTCTTTCATCGCAAAAAAAGAAAAAAAAAACGAAACATAAAAAAGGCAGCTGCACATTGCACAAGGTTTGATATAATGAAGAATACAATGTAAGTCCAGTAATCATCAGAAACTAGCTAAGTAAGCAAATTTTTTTAAAAAATCAGACCCGTCCCTGACTGGACCGGTTGGGCCAACTGATAAACTCATTACTCATCTGATAAAAATAAAACCCACTAAATTGATAAAGCGGAAAAGATCATCAAAATTCAAAACGCAGCTTACATGCTGAACCGATTCACCCCATCCATCAAGTTTACTTTAAGAAGTTTTAGTACGTGAATAAAGTTTTATTTTGTGACTGTAAAATAGAACTTTAAGATTTTTTTTTTTTAATTTATAAATTTCTAGTTTGTACATGACGGTTAGCTCAGTTGTCTCTTCTAGCAAGAAGTGGACACTCATCATTTTTCTCCTTGCCCTTTGTTTTAGACCTTTACCTCTCTCTTGCAGAGCTAAATATAAAAAACTATCCAGGCCTCATTCTATAATCCAACGGTACTTATATTTCTCACTTGTTTTGGACGCAAGTTCATCATCAACTAAGATTATTTGCACAACAACGGAAACAAAAAAAAGATTGCACGAGTAAAATATATGTCATTTCAAATGTCCACAAATATGTTATCTCATCTCATATACGAACTCAGACTAAACTGAATATACTCCACTTGTCGTATTGCACGTTTAAATCGTTTTGACATGTGTTAGTCACATCTTTAGATTGGCTATAATTAATTTCTTGTACATGATACTTAACGTAATTAAGTATTTATTGTTATGTACGATTTTGTGGTTTTGTGAGCACACAAGTATTCTTTTTTTCGTTTGTCTTATCAACCATATAAAAACTGTCATATTCATAAATTTCCTTCCAGAACAGTAGCATCGAATCTCATGTTGCAACTAAATCATCCCCAAGGAGAAAAGTGTGATAGTTGCTACAAAAAAAGGAGAAAAGTGTGATTTCTTGATAGTACTTTCCCAAGTGATATCGTCTACAAATATTTTTTTAACATGTTCGTTTTTACCATTATCTCTAAAAAACACGTGTCTAAGCCAACTGAAATTATTGTTGTATTCGATGGATGCAAACGTTTTTTTTAATGATTTTCCAACATGCCAAAGCTTGCCTGCTCTGCTTGGTATTAAATATGACTTTCGAGTAGCTATGTTAGAGAAGTCGTTTGTGGAATGTGGACGTAGAGTGTTTTTAAACATTTTTTTTTTTTTNAGTTTTTTTAAAATTTTTTTTTTTTTTTTTTTTTTTGATAACTCTGTTATCCGTACAGCCATATTCCCGACTATCCCCATAAGTAGAGTCCAGCGCCCCAACGGAAGGGATGTTAAATCCGTTGTGGCCTGGACTCGAACCCAGGTGGCGGATACCTCAGCTGAGGGTCCTTTACCACCGGGCCACATATTTTTTTAACATGTTTATTTTATTTTATTTAGTTTTTAAACACTTGGGGTGCAGTTAGAGAATACAGTAATTTGTTTGAATCCATTTTGTTCAGTAACCCGACACAAAATTCATGTATTCAGTACATGCCAAATACTTGGTGTAGTTGGATGACACTTTTCCAAATTACCGAGGAGCAATTTTATCATTTAAATGAGTTAAGATTACGGTTTATAATTATATGAATGTATTTAAATGACCAAACTGAAAATTGTCATAGATATAACTATTACACAAATCGACAGACAAAAAAAAAGTATTACAAAAAGAAAGTTAATAAACACTATCTGTCAATCCATATTACTTTTTAAAAGTATACTTGAGCTGAACAAACAACAAACAAAGAAGAAGAAAAGGGAAAAGTTGTTCTGTTACATGGTAAATTCTCAAATTAACGTCTTCTTCTGTGACACTAGACATTTTTTTATATGAGGAGGAGCAAGTGGACTAGCGGTAGTGCATCACCTCTGCATCCTTCTCATCTGGAGTTCGACTCTACTTAACCCCTATGTGGGGTTTATTTACTCGGTGGGAGGATTGGTCAGTGGGCCGACCTGTTGTGGCCCATAAACGTTGACAAAAAAAAAAAAAAAGACATTTTTTTATATAGAGAAAGTTTATAACTGGTTTACCTTTAAGCCTATAACCGATAGATACTTTCAGTCGAGTTAACCGGTATAGACTTGATACATGTTCAACGATAATATTTTACTTTCTGCATATGATCGATGACAATATTGACATCATTAACATTCCAAACCTTGAGATTATAAACACTTCAAGTTATCACCGTCAAAAAGAGAATAACACTTAATATCAAGAACAAGACATCATAACTCTTCCATCACTGTTGTACTGTCCGTTATCGTTATGAGCTGCAAGGCCTAATTTCGATTCTTTGGTTTTATTTTCATCCGACAATTGGTACACTAATTTGAAAAATTCGAAGAATCATTTGTCGACCGATTTAACAGAATGAATCGGTTGAGTTAACCGGTAGTTTGATGGCACATGGCAGTTAGGTATAACAAACATCAAATTATGCTACGTTATGTATATACTATACAGGAAAACACCATATATAGTATTGTTTTATTGAAGTTAGCTGGAAACGTTATTTACTTCTAAAATCAGCTAGTCATCCTAAAACACCTACCAATTATCTAATAATGTTTCGTACTTATTTTTAATTTTTTTGGCTCATAAGACCGATGAATTACGTTGTAAACCATAAAATCAAAAACGGTTTATTATTCAATTAACTTAAATACTTGGCCCCTCTTTCTCATGAGGGGCACTTGGCCTATCTTTCTCATGAGTGACACTTGGCTCTGATGAGTTTTTTCTTGAGCTCTCCTTCCGCCGTTGTATCTCCTTCCGAATTTCGTTCCGTTTTCTCTCTATCCGTTCCAACCTCTTCACGAACGCCTCTTCAGGAAAGACGGTGTGCCAATCTGAAAACAAATCGCAGTTAGATCACAAATCTAGAAGGGAGATCAGACGGTATCAGATAAGAACAGAAGAGGAGATCTCTAGTAAGCCGATCTCTAGTAAGCCTTCACCTCTACGCGGTCTCAAGTACGCATCTTCCTCAACACTTGGCGCCTCTTCCTTAAGAGTGAGGATTGGCCTACCTAACTTCCTCACGAGTGACACTTGGCTCTGCAACAGTTTGAATGGCCCGCTTCTGCATGAAGACCAAAGGAACATCCAGTGGGTCAAATGTTTGAGACAGAGGTGTTTTCTTACAATATGACAAATGTAATGATTACAGTCAGCAAGAGACTAGGGAGGCAAGGATGCTTACTTTCTGTGAATGTTCTTCACTCTTGTAATGCATGTCCATATCACGGTGGTAGTGGCCAGTATAATTGCAAACATTGCAAAAAAGGACAGGTTCATAGTTGCTGGGGTTTAGAGGCACGTACTTGCGCTCTTCAATTGAGTAAGCCTACCAAGCGCACATCCCACATGGGGTCAAATTTTTGATACAATCAATGGTTAGACAATTACAAATGTAAAGATAAAAACAAGGATGCATACCACTTCTCGGTGTTCTGAACTCTGGAGATGCTTGATGAAAGCATCACAGCTTCGGCTACAAAAACCGCATAGGTCGCACGAGCACGCAGGTTCACCCTTAAATATCACCTCGCTGCTTGTCTGCAGAGCCCCTGGATTCGCTGTGGACAAAAAAAAAACACAAACTAGTTCAGAGACAGCTTAGTTCTGCTTGTTAATTCAATGTAAGATCAAGACGAGCCAAAAAAAACACCTTCGAGTACGCTTTCCCAGAACCACCACTCCTTAGTATCTGGGTAGGTAGGGTATACCCACGCCTTAGTATGTGGGTGGTAGGTAGGGAATGGTGGTGGGCGAGGAAGAGGTAATGCACGAAGAATATTGAATCCCATGGAGTAAAATCCTTTATTGAACCACGCGTTATCACCGGATATGAGTAATACATGAGTGTGACGCCGATCAACTTCCCATAAATCTAAAATGTCTCCGACGCTAAGCGCACCTGGGAAATACGCAAGGCCAGATGAGTCTAAACTCTTAACAACAAAAAAAATAGAAAGAGATAAGACCACTTACGTAACACGGCGTGTCTAAGAAAGATTCCGGAGGAAGAGATCTCTTCCAAGAGGCGAGGAGAGACGTAGTCGAGGTTGCCGACGGCATAGACGGTAACTGGACGAGGACCACCAAACTCCTTTTCCAACGCCGATTCAATACTCGAACGGACAAGACGTGGGTCAAAACCAGCGGGAACAGGACACGTGTGGATGTCCCACAACACCCCGTTGTTGGATTATTCCTAATACAATTACAATCTATGAGATATCAACCAAAAACCAAATCGCAGTTAGAAGGGAGATCAGACACACCAGATAAGAATTCCGAGTAATTTTGACACGGTTAAAATCCAAAATACCGACCTCCTGCCATATCGTCTCTGCAAGGTCTCAGCCGTCGGGGAGAGGGAGAGAGAGAGAGAGAAAGAGAGAGAGAGAGCTAAAGGCGACGTCGGTTTTAGGTTCTTCAACTTTCGATTATATACACCAAACCTATGGGCCTGTCTTATGGGCCTGTCTCATGGGTTATAATCATGTTTGACCATAGCCAAAAGCCCATTGCAACAAGATCGACGACTACCACCCACAAACGCCTCACGGGGCAGCAAGAAATTAATTGGATCATGACTGCTTGGATCTGCAAGTGCTGCGTGCGCTAAAAACGGAAGTTTCCTCGGTGATCTCCCACTTAGAGCATGGGCATTGCAAAGTTTATCGGTGTTTCTAGAACCAAAAAAAATAAAAAATGAAAAGATTTACCCACATGGCAACCCTGAGGCCCAGATCCGTTTCTCCCTGAAGATGTTTTGGATCCGTCTCTACTCGGCAGCTGTTGCCACGTGTCATGTGGACAACGCTCCGCGGAAAAAAATTGTCGGCTTTTTGTGAATTTTTTTTTTTTCGGTTGCGAGTTGTTCTCGACGAAGAATGGAACAGATTTAGAGGTTGTGAACGAATATCGGGATTTGTAGAGGAAGAAGAAAACAAAACGTAAAAAATAAAATAAAAATAATTATTTTATTTTTGCACAATGGCACAGTTTTAAATAAAAAGAACCTTGAAGAATATAAGAACTGTTACTTTTTTCAGGTTGAAAAAATCAAAGAGTTGTTCTAATCATTTACACATAATAAAAAGTTATTTCAGTCATTAACTCTTTGCATAATGATTTGATTTAGCTCTAGTGAATCACTGTCTTCATGACTCCATCTTCCATTTTCCTTTAACGTTCCGATCTGACATCAGTTTTGTTAATCGTTCCATGCCAAAGCTTGCCTGCTCTGCTTGGTATAAAATATGACTTTTGAGTAGCTATGTTAGAGAAGTCGTTTATGGAATGTGGACGTAGGGTGTTTTTAAACACTTGGGGTGCAGTTAGAGAATACAGTAATTGGTTTGAATCCATTCTGTTTAGTAACCCGACACAAAATTCATGTATTCAGGACATGCCAAATACTCGGTGTAGTTGAAGGACAATTTTCCAAATTACCGAGGAACAATTTTATCATTTAAATGAGTTAAGATTACGGTTTATATGAATGTATTTAAATGACCAAACTGAAAGATTGTCATAGATATAACTATTACACAAGTCGACGGACAAAAAAAAAAAAGTATTACAAAAAGAAAGTTAATAAACACTATCTGTCAATCCGTATTACTTTTTAGTTTTTACTAGTATATTTGAGCTGAACAAACAACAAACAAAGAAGAAGAAAAGGGAAAAGTTGTTCTGTTACATAGTAAATTCTCAAATTAACGTTCTTCTGTGACGCAAGACATTTTTTTATATAGAGAAAGTTTATAACTGGTTTACCTTTAAGGCTATAACCGATAGATACTTTCAGTCGAGTTAACCGGTATAGACTTAATTTCTGCATATGATCGATGACAAATTGACAATATTGACATCATTAACATTCCAAACCTTGAGATTATAAACACTTCAAATGATCACGTCAAAAAGAGAATAACACTTAATATCAAGAACGAGACATCATAACTCTTCCATCACTGTTGTACTGTCCGTTATGGTTATGAGCTGCAAGGCCTAATTTCGATTCTTTGGTTTTATTTTCATCCGACAATTAGTACACTAATTTGAAAAATTCGAAGAATCATTTGTCGAGCGATTTAACAGAATACCTTTCCATATAGTTTATAATTATTTTTATTTTCGAGGGTAAGATACTTATAGTATACTATAATCTGAAGAAGATAAAATAATAAATTGTCTCGTCAAGATGATGAAACATTGAAACTCAGTTTTGAATTCCAAAATAAATTATTGGATGCTGGTATTGGATACTTGAATTCTGAACACGTGAGTAGAGAGAGGTAGGAACTAGGAAGAGTCAAGAAAACGTGGCAGAGAAGCGGACCACACGAAGTGCAATAGTGTGTTTTGTTGGTTTCGCCACGAAAGCCAAAGAGACATAACTGAAACCGCCGAACGAATCTTAAATGAAGCGAAGAACACCAAAAAAAATTTAAACAATAAACTCGTTTAGATTTCTCTCTCCTTTCTTACTGGTTGGCTCTCTGTCCCAAGACACCACCTTTCCCTGCAAAAACCTCTGCCTCCTACTCTCACATATGTCTCTCCTCTTCCTTCTCTCTCTATCTCTCTCCACACAAACAACGACCCCTTTTTTTATTACTATTATTATCACTTCTCTCACCATCACTCTTATTTACCACTTTGCCACCATCTTCTTCTTCTTCTTCTTCTCCTCTCAAGAGGTTTTAGGGTTTTGGATCCTCCGCATTGTACGCCACTCCGTTCAATACACCTTGGTATTCCCGAATCTTGACGTTTTGGGTTTTGGGTTTGGGTTTGTCGTTTCCTTATTTAAATGCCATTTTTAATCGTTTCCAAGTTTTGTTTTTTTTTTGTTTTTTTCTCTCATAGCTTATCTGGGTCTCTGTTTCATGTGTTTTTTGAGCTCTGTGAATGTTCATATTTAATCATTTCCCCCATCTGTTTTCTTGTTACCACATTTCATCGTTTAGCTAGAGCTTCCTACATGATTTTTACTCCACTTAAATGGTTGTTTGATTTTGATTTATGTTCCTCGGTGTTTGGAGTTGGTTTTGCTTTATATCAGCTTCTTTCACAGATAATAAATAGCTTAATTTTACACTCATTGTGTCAGGTAAGAGATGATGGGTTTCGAATCTTGAAGTTTTAGGAGGGAGAGAGAGAGAGAGTTTGTGTCTGAGATTAGGACTGTTTGATCTATTTTGTGCAAATGGGGGAGATTAGGAGGTATTCTGTAGATGATGTTCCCATCACAAGAACGCTTGTGGCTCTTAGAAGGGTTCGGTCACTGAGAGATCCATGTACCAACTCAATGAGCAAGTTTGCTTCTTTGCTTGAAAACGTCAAATGGGAAACTGGTTCCAACAATGGGATCTCACTGCAGTTTGTGAACAACGATGCTTGTAAAGCTGATGATGGTCCTGTGGGTTTGATTCCTTTTGGATCATACTCGATAATGGAGGAGCTAGAAAATGGTTGTGATCTTCACAAGTTGAGCAGCAGGGTGCTAGATGTTGAAGGAGACGCTTCCTCGAGGAGTAGAAGATCGTCGCCTAGTGAAAGATCTTGCGGTGATCTATCGGTTAAAGGTAGAGATTTAGCTTGTAATGTGCCTTCAGTTAGTCATGGTGAGAACGCAGCTTTAGGGGGAAGATATAGATCTCATTATGCCACAAAGTTAGATAGCTCGGTTGGTGAATATGGCAGCCGTGTAGGTAGTCCAATGACCTCAACAAATCATAGTTATGGCGATGAAGACGTTGATTTTGCGAATGAATGTAACCGTGGCTGCGGAATAACGTATTGCTGGTCAAGAACGCCGAGGTACAGAGGATCAAACCAATCCTCAGATGTAGAAGAGTATCCTTTACTCTCTGGAAATGGTGAGAGTAACGCGGTAACACCGAGCCATGAAACTGTGTCGAGGAGTCTGAGTCAGAAGTTTAGGCCAAAGTCTTTCGATGAGTTGGTTGGACAAGAAGTCGTAGTGAAGTGTCTCTTGAGCACCGTTTTGAGAGGGAGGATCACTTCTGTTTACCTCTTTCACGGTCCTCGTGGGACTGGTAAAACATCGACGTCTAAGATCTTTGCTGCTGCTTTAAACTGTCTTTCACAAGCTGCACATAGTAGACCATGTGGCTTGTGTAGTGAATGCAAAACATGCTTCTCGGGAAGAAGCACTGACGTGAAGGAGATTGATTCGGCTAAGCTAAAACGGACTAGCTACCTTAGATCGCTCATCAAGAGCGCGTCTCTTCCTCCGGTTTCATCTAGATTTAAGGTTTTCATCATCGATGAGTGTCAGTTGTTAGTTCAAGAAACTTGGGGAACTCTGTTCAACAGTTTGGATAGCTTCTCTCAGCATTCGGTTTTTATACTGGTCACGTCAGAGCTGGAGAAGCTGCCACGAAACGTGCTCTCACGGACTCAGAAGTATCATTTCTCTAAAGTATGCGATGCGGATATATCGAGTAAGCTGGCAAAGATTTGTATGGAAGAAGGTATTGATTTTGATCAGGGTGCTGTTGATTTCATTGCTTCTAAATCTGATGGTTCGCTTAGGGATGCTGAGATAATGCTTGATCAGCTGAGTCTTCTTGGTAAAAGAATCACAACATCTTTGGCCTACAAGCTTGTGAGTTTTGCACATCTTTCTTCATATTTTGTAGTCATTCAGTTGTCTTGATAATATATAATAGCTGATAACTAATAACTTTCTTTTAATGTGCAGATTGGTGTAGTTTCTGATGATGAATTGCTTGATCTTCTTGATCTTGCCCTGTCTTCTGATACTTCAAACACGGTTATAAGGGCGAGGGAGCTTATGAGATCTAAAATAGATCCAATGCAGCTTATTTCCCAGCTAGCTAATGTCATTATGGACATCATTGCTGGAAAATCTCAAGAAACTAGTTCAGCAACCAGAATTCGGTTTCTTACAAGGCATACCTGTAAGCACTCTACGTTCGATATCGGCTTCACATTGAACCTGGCATAACTAACTCTTTGTCATATGTTCAGCTGAAGAAGAAATGCAGAAACTGAGTAATGCGTTGAAGATACTCTCTGACGCTGAGCAACACTTGAGAGCATCGAAAAACCAGACAACCTGGCTCACTGTGGCACTTCTGCAACTTAGCAACACCGACTCATCTTTTTTTTCAGCAAATGAAAATGGATTGTCTATAAGAAGCCAAAGAAGCAAAGGTGGTTAGTTTATCCTACAACTGACCTTGGTCCTGTGTTTTCTTGGTTGCTCAGTATATATATATAACTGACCTTGGTCCTGTGTCTAGACGGTGACCACTCCAGCACATCATCAGATCGTCCTGGTGATGTCCTTAAATCAGAAACCGAGGAGTGTCAAGAGAAAAACTGCGAAGAAACAGTTGAAACTATGTGGATAGCAGTTACATCTTTGTGTTGTTCGGATTCACTAAAGAGCTTTTTGTTGAAACGTGGGAGGTTGACTTCACTTACTGTTGACAAAGGTATCTTACCTTTTGCCAAACAGATTCTGTAGTTGGTTATAGTTTGGTTTGTATTCTGATAAGTAGACTCACATTTTCCTGTTTCAGGTGTGGCAATAGCTGAATTGGAATTCTACACACCTCAACACGTAGCAAGAGCTGAGAAATCATGGAAAACGATTGCAGACTCGTTCCAATCAGTATTAGGATGCAACGTTGAGATCCGAATGAATCTTGTTATCTCTTCTTGTTCACCACAACCAAAGAGTGGTAAAGCAGCAGCAGCAAGTCTTTTCTTTGGACTCTTCAGCTGTTCTCGAAGAATGCTACACAAGTCCTACCTGACTACTACTGGAACGGATTCTGATTTCGCATCTGAGAAGATGGCAGTTACAAACTCTCTGAGAAGTTGCCAAGGAAATGTCTTGAGGGCTCGAAGTGTTCGTTCATCAGCCAATGCATCGTCGCGGATGAGCAGTGCGAGTGATCAAGGCGATGTGAATTCTGCAATGTGTACTCCACACGACATGCCTCAGGGTGACAAAAGGTGAGAAGATGATAATTAGATTTGTTTTCAGTGTTAAGTTGTTTTGTGATTTGGATAGGTACTGAAATATGCTCTCTGCCTCTTGACTTTGTGCAGGCCAGAAGAGGATGACGCTGATGTCTTGTGTTGGAGGAGGACTCCACTAGGCAAGGTGAATATATATCTACTTAGGCGTAAGAATTCGGTTGTGTCTATATGAACCTTCTGTTGTGTTCCGATTTGTGATGATGGATGTCTTGCAGGGTTGGGGAGAGACACAGAACGGCAAGAGCTCAAGGCTTATTGGCAGAGTCCTTCCATGCACTGCAGCTAGTTAAGCGAGCTTGATGACATTCCTTTTTTGTGGAACCATTAGGTTTAGCAAATCCATTGAGACCTGTGTTGGACGAAAATCGGTCACAAAATGTGTTTCGAGACCATATTTTAGATTAACATATTTTATTATTATATACTATAAAATCAATCATTGAAGGACATGAATCATTTTACCATCTAATTTGTCCCCTTTTATCGTCTGTTCTCAAGCTCCTGATTATGCCAATTATTTGTCTTTGTTTTTACATACGTTTAAACTTATAGTTTGTGATTATCAACTTCGATCGTTTCATTTGTACATATGCATAATGCATGCGCAGCCCCGGAAAAAAACATAATTTTTGAGCAAATTACTTCAGAAATCTAAAATTTCTTATTCTGGAGTTATCTAAACAAGAATAAGGCAAAAGAATGTTGAAGTAGATATTTTGAATTTTTGATTACTTTCAGTATTTTCCTAAAGAAAGAAAAACACGAAATTATCCATAACCCTAGTCCGGTGGATTTGGGATGTGAGGAGCAATCGCAACCGTTGAGACAGTAACACGTGGCGAGAGTCATTTGTGATGAGACCTTCGACGAGAAACCCGTAGCCGTAGCAGCCTCCATTTGTATAAAGCTTTTTTTGTCTTCCAAACTTGCCAAATCCATCATCTTCTGCAGATTCCGCAAACATTATTACTACAATCGTCCTCTCATTTCTCCTATTTTCCGGTGAAAGTTTCACCGAGCTCTCTGAGACTCGACTTCTTCTTTTGGATCTGGGCTCTGACATTCGGGATTTCGATTTTGGTGCGCCTCCTATCTATCTGAACATTACATTTACTGCGACTTAGGAGTTTTTGGGGGGGGGGGATTCAAACTTTTCTTCGGTTTGTTTCTGGCATTTGATCGTAGAAATGAGAAACAACAGGTGTTGAAAATCATGTATCGCGGTTTTGGATTATGGATTGGCTTTAGATCTCCATTTGCGTCGTTTGCGTTGGTTTTTTAGGTTAGGAAGATTCAGAGCTTGCCGTAGCTCGAATTTGTTGTCTGATAAGAATAGGTAGCCGTGTTGATATTATCTTATGGTATAATATCTGAGCTAAAGGATTGATTTAACCATGCTCCAGGATTAGGGTATTGCCAAAGATGGAGGCATTTCTAACAGATGAGCAGAGAGAGTTGATGAAAGCTGCAACCGAGAATGCAGAGAGTCATCCACCCTCGCAGAAACCTCACTCGTCTTTGCTAGCGGAGTATCTGGCAAAACCATCTGCTGCTGGGAAAGCTTCTGGTGGGTCGAATGCTGTGAAACATAGAAGGTCTCATGCGGGGAAGCCTGTGCGTTCCAAGAAGGGTGAGTTACTAACTGTGGTTAGTCTGGATTTGTTGCTTATGTTTTTCAACCGTGATGCTTCGTGGGATGGTTTTTGGTTGAATTTGGAGCTGTTCCTTTGTGCTGATCGAAACATTTTGTTTCAGATGGGTGTGGTGGGAAAGGAAGTTGGGGAAAACTTATTGACATTGATTCAGACTATCAATTGGACCCGAATGATCCAAACTATGACAGCGGAGAGGTAGTTTCCGCACCTCTATACACTATTTTTTGTTAGTAGATGGAAGTAATCATGATTGATTAATTTGTTGCCAAAGCCCTCGAGCAAAATCGTTTCTGTGTGTCCATCCACTGTTTTCCAGTTAATGTTTTCAAAGACTTATCAATAGAGTGTTGCTTTTTGCATGTCATCCATTAAGGTCAGCTCTCATTCTGTTTCTTGTTATATTAGGAACCATTCGAGCTTGTTGGTGCAACTGTTTCAGACCCATTAGATGATTACAAGAAAGCTGTGGCTTCCATCATTGAAGAATACTTCAGCACCGGTGATGTCGATGTCGCAGCATCTGATCTCATTGAACTTGGTTCGAGTGAATATCATCCTTACTTCATCAAGCGGCTTGTTTCTGTAGCCATGGACAGGCACGACAAAGAGAAGGAAATGGCCTCGGTGTTGCTTTCCGCTTTGTATGCTGATGTCATCAACCCGAACCAGATTAGAGATGGGTTTGTCCTGCTGCTCGAGTCAGCTGATGACTTCGTGGTGGATATACCTGATGCTGTTGATGTTCTTGCTTTGTTCCTTGCACGTGCTGTTGTGGATGACATCCTTCCACCAGCTTTTCTTCCCAGGGCAACCAAGGCACTTCCACAGTCTTCCAAAGGTTACCAGGTTGTCCAAACTGCAGAGAAAAGCTATCTATCAGCTGCACACCATGCCGAGCTAGTTGAAAGAAGATGGGGTGGAACGACGCGGACCTCTGTCGAGGAAGTCAAGAAGAAGATTGATGACATTTTGAAGGAATACGTGGAGACTGGAGAGACTTACGAAGCATGTCGCTGCATCAGGGAGCTGGGCGTGTCTTTCTTTCATCACGAGGTTGTGAAGAGGGCTTTAATAACTGGCATGGAGAGCTCCGCAGCAGAACCACTTGTATTGAAATTCCTGAAGGAAGCAGCTTCAGAAAACCTGATAAACTCTAGTCAAATGGTGAAGGGGTTTTCTAGGTTAAAGGAAAGCCTTGATGATCTTGCTCTTGACATTCCTTCAGCTAAAACCAAATTTGATCTGATTGTCCCAAAGGCTATCTCAGGCGGGTGGCTTGATGCTTCATTTAGTTATCCCTCTGGTGAAGGTGGAAGACAGCAGATCGAGGACGAGAAACTCAAGCGGTTCAAGGAAGAGATAGTGACCATCATCCATGAGTATTTCAACTCCGATGACATACCTGAGCTCATACGCAGTCTTGAGGATTTAGGAGCACCCGAGTACAACCCGATATTTCTAAAGAAGCTGATAACACTTGCTCTGGACAGGAAGAATCGCGAGAAAGAAATGGCATCTGTGCTCCTCTCTTCTCTTCACATCGAGATGTTCACCACAGAAGACGTTGCAGAAGGTTTCGTAATGCTCCTGGAATCTGCAGAAGATACAGCGCTCGACATTCTGGATGCTTCCAACGAACTTGCTCTGTTCTTAGCTAGAGCTGTGATCGACGATGTTCTAGCACCTTTCAACCTCGAAGAGATCTCTAACAAACTACGACCAAACTCAAGCGGAACTGAGACCGTGAAGATGGCTAGGTCACTAATCTTTGCTCGACATGCAGGAGAGAGGCTTCTACGTTGCTGGGGAGGTGGAACCGGATGGGCAGTGGAAGACGCAAAGGACAAGATAGTGAGTCTCCTGGAGGAATACGAAAGCTCAGGGCTCGTATCAGAAGCTTGCAAATGCATCCATGAGCTAAACATGCCTTTCTTCAACCATGAGGTGGTGAAGAAGGCGCTGGTCATGGCTATGGAGAAGAAGAACGACAAGAAGATGCTGGATCTTCTCCAGGAGAGTTTTGGTGAAGGACTCATAACCACAAACCAGATGACTAAAGGGTTCACTAGAGTCAAAGACGCTCTCGAAGATCTGGCTTTAGACATCCCAAATGCAAAGGAGAAGTTCAGTGACTATGCTGAGCATGCTAAGAAGAAGGGTTGGGTTTCGTCGGCGTTTGTAGCTTCCCTATCCGAAGATGCTAATTGAGGCTAGATCGAGGAGAAGTTAACCCAAAGGTGTGGGAACTAAAAAAAAAAACTAAAACAATGTGATGATGACTTCATAGAATGTACAAGTTTCATTCACTCTCTTTGAGCATCCCTGTGGTTGTATTTTCTTTTTGCAATTTTAGGCTTTGAGAATTCTACATGGGAGCTAATCGTTTTCACGGATGTAAACGTTTGTTTTCTTGAGGAACCAGTTTTTTTTTTTAATATTGCTCTTACTTTAATTAATGGAAACGTAACTTTGCGGCTATTTTGTTACTACAGCGGAAACATTGGATCAAGTTTTATTTTATTCACTCTATTTCAATTAAATTCCATATATGACACTCGTTGATGCACTCAGACAACAAGGAGAGAAATGAAATTCGTAATTCCAAAATTACCCTTCGTTCTCTCTCTATTCCTATCACTCTCTCTCATCGTCTTCTTCTTCGTTTTCCCGTCTACTTTCCTCCGTCACTCTCTCTTCTCCTCCTCCTCCGTCGTCGTCGCCGACGAAGGGATACGGATCCGTCATGGATACACCTCATACGAGGCTTACATCCAGCACCAGCTCAACAAAACTCAAAACCCGAAGCTCCGGAAGGTGTGGACAACGCGCGACTGGGATCGGAAAGTGCGAGTGTTCTCAACTTTCTTCCAACGCCTCAACGAGCGTGGCTTCCTCTCGAATCAATCCAAGGCGCTGTCGATCGGCGCGCGAGTAGGGCAGGAGGTGGCTGCGCTGAGGCTGATCGGCGTCATGGACTCCGTCGGAATGGATCTGGTGCCGCGTCCGCCTCTCGTGGTGAGAGGTGACTTCCACGCGCAGCCGTTCGACGCGGACACATTCGATTTCGAATTCTCGAACGTGTTCGATCACGCGCTTTACCCGGAGAAGTTCGTTGGGGAGATCGAACGGACGCTCAAGCCGGGAGGAGTGTGCGTGTTACACGTGTCGCTTCACGGGAAGACGGATAAGTACTCGGCCAACGATCTGTACAGTGTGAAACCGTTGGTGAAACTGTTCAAGAGATCGAAGGTCGTGGAGGTGAGGAAGATCGATGGGTTTGGGCTTGACACGGAGATCGTTTTTAGAAAGAACAAGAAAACATAAAACAAAGATTAATTAATACATGTAATTTACTCTTATTTGATTGTTTCATCTCAAACGTAGATTGTTTCTATTGTTTCATTTCATACGTAGATTGTTTCTCTTTCTGGTTGTAATTTCATTTTACTACAAAAAGTTTTTTACCGACATTAATAAAGTATAGTTTTTTTCCGCAAATTGCGCTGCCTTAATTGTATTTAGAAAACAATGAAACGATTCAGAGAAATACATTTGCACAAGAGAAAAAGAAAAGATCAAACTCTGTTGTGTGTTTGTGTTCTTAATCTCCTGGGAATAGCCTCCTCAGAGAACTAAATCTACGCTTCTGCTTTCTTCGACCTGAAATGTTGTTACCTTTATTATTAAAAACTTAACAGCTTTTGGTAAACAACTAAAACACTTCAAAAGAGTCGCTTATTCATTGTCTTTACCTGTTGAGAGTCTTCCAGATGCAAGCAAAGCCTCTTGTGCGATAGGCTTCCACTGTTGAGCACACGAGTAATAATTAAGCCCAATCCCTACGCTGAGTCCTCTTAAGAGAATCACTGTGCGAAGAACAGAGAAGAGTTCCTCTGGAAATGCCTACCCACAACACAACAAACAGTCGGATTCAGTTTTTTCAGTGTATGTCTGTGCGGTTTTGGTTCTTTCTCGTTACCTCAACAGAAATCTTTTTGATGGAAGAGTCTTCTGAGAAAGGTTCCATTACTGATACACCAGGAGGCATCTTTGTGTCGAACATTGTTTTTGCTAACTGAAGAAGTTCTTGCTGCTCATTTTCACACTTGGCAAATGTAACTAGTCCGAGTTCCCTGAATATTCAATTCATTCACAACGAAAACAACCAAGGGGTCAAATGGTACACTCATCTGACCAGGTTACTCCTAAGTCTTAACCAGCATAACTAAGCGTTATCACGACTGTTTCCTTAACTTACCTAAAGCTTTGTGATGAATTTTGACTAATTTCCATAATCATGATAACAAATTTACTTCAAAAGTGCAAAGCTATTGATTAACCAAGCTTGATTTACCTAAAGCTTTGTGATGCCAATGAGGCATCGTTATCAGCGATGGCAATGACCAAATTTGCATAACCAAGTCTCAGGTGGTCAGGGAGTTCCTTCACTTGACCATAATCCAGCAGTGCAACCTGATAATGTTTGAAACAAGATTACACTCAAAATATACTAAACCTATCAAAAGACCACAGTAAAGTCAATTACAAAGAACAGATGTCTTGCCTCTGAACCTTTACAAATCAAGATATTCCCAGGATGTGGATCAGCATGAAAGAAACCACTCTTGAGTATCATTTGGCCATATGCTTGGGACAAACTGCTAAGTATCTTACTGTGGGAATACGAAAACACCATTTTCCAGCCCGGCATCAGACAAGATCCAGCCAGGCANGAAAAAAAAAAAAAAAAAAAAAAAACAATCTGAGATAATGGAGGAGCTTACAGTTTTGCTGCCTCTGCCACTTTACCACGAGGGTTTATCCCTCTTTTAGCCATTTCATCACCGAGTCTCAAGATTGGGATTCCGTTTATGTATTCCATAACTAGAACCCTCCTGTGCGTATTATGAGTATTCTCATATTTCAATAGAATCGAAAAATAAAAGAATCAATCAATGAAAAGAGAGATTCTTCCAGAAAGACAGAAACCATAATTCTTGATCAGTGAAACCGGCCGACTGAAAAGGCCAAAACCAGTATTGAGAGAACCAAAGTACCTGGTCACCAAATGTGGCAGGACCCTGGGAACCAGAACAGGACTCTTTCTGTTGTTATCATAAAGAAAACGTCGGATCTTTTGCATTGCATTGGCCTCCCTTTTGAAGTCGAATTCATACCCAATCTTGAAAACGAAACACAAGGATTTCTAGTGACTAAGGATGTAAAATTCTCACTAAGACATAAAGAATGATAAATACTGTACCTGCTTCTCGATTTCTTTTGTTACTGAGAACAAGTCAAATTTGACATCTGTTTTCTGCATGAACAATGCAAATAATTGCAAGTTCCGTATATCTGTCATCATCAGTTTCTCAACGCCAGGATGTTGGACCTAAACACGATGTTGTTTACACATTCAGACACTTGAAAAGACGCTAGGAAGCTTTCATTTCAGCTGTGCCCTGATTTATTCTCACCTTTACGACAACATCCCTCTTGTCACCCTTTACTCTTGCACGATGAACCTATATAGAAGCTAAATATATGTGAGAATGCATGTTTTGCTTGAACAGGCGTTACATTGAGTTACGAAGAACCTAAGTACCTGAGCAATGGAAGCAGACCCAATAGGCTTATCATCAAATGTTTCAAACACTTGACCGATGCTTTGACCTAACTCTTTCTCAAGGACAAGTCGAACCGCATCGAATGGTGTAGCAGGAGCTTGATCACACAAAGTCACGAGTTTTCTCACCCACGCAGCTGGAGCCAGGTCAGGTTTCCCTAGAATCTGTGCAGCCTATTGAAGACAATGAAAGAGAAATAAATTCTCATCATCAGAAACTGTGAACAATCTAAGAGTAAATGTACATTCTTTGTCAGCTAAAAATCAAAGATCAGCAAATCATAACAAACCCAATGTGGAACTCTGATTATTAGAGGCCTTTAACAAGAGTCTCCACATAAAAGGCAAAACACTAACAGTAAAAGAAGAAGCAAGAAAATCCAAAATTGAGTAACAGTAGCAAACCCCAAAAAAAAAAAAAAAAAAATGCCGAATTGGCCATGAAATTAAGAAAATTCGAATATAGAGATAACCTTAAGGAAGAAACCACCGAGGTCAGAGCACATAGAGTAAATTTTGTGGGCAGCAAGTTCATGTTGTCTCTCCCACATTTCCTCCTGCTTCTTCACATCCTTGACGAAGCTCACTCGAAGCTGAAATACCTAAGAAACACACACAAAAGCGCAAACGCAGTCTCAAATCTGCAGGAATCCTTAAGAAACCGTATACGAAACGAACAAAGAAGAAGAAAGGAATACCGGAAAAGAGAAACCTTATATCCGGTGTAGATATCGGAGGTACGAGCCCAGAACTGAAACGATCGTTGCCAGGGGAGGAAACCATCGGCGAGCTTTTCCTGAATCTCTTTGAAATCGATCGCATGCATTTCTCTCTCTCGCCAAGGAAGAGCAAGTCTCGAATGTTTTAAATTTTGTTTTTTCTGTTTTTTATCGGTCTCAAAACTGAGGAAATATGGAAGAGATAATGAAGGAGAGAAGAGGATAAAAGCAAAGAATTGTGGCTGCGTGACGGTAAAGCTAAGGGGAAAAATGAGTCTCCTGACTGTAACTAAAGTTCAGTTGATGAGATTTTACGGGGTAATATGTTGTTGTTCCCGCCGAAAATGTAGGTGACCGGAATTGGAGTTTCAAGTTTTGTTTCACAAATTGCCATCTGAATAAATCCAAGTTTTAACATATTCGTATAGTTTGAATACGATTCAGATTGCTATGAATAGGCAAGACCCTTGCTCAATTACAAGTCTATGGACTCTGCAATGTTTTTCATCCAAAGTCTCAGAAACCGGAAAAGGGAATACATACATGCAAGAAGATGAGATGAATTTAGAGAAAAAAAAGCTCAACAAGGAATGAGAGGAATGTTCGACTGATGCAAGTGTTGATTCTCAATCTTGGTTACCATCTTTCTAGTTTCTCTTACCCATTTCATTGTATATTTATGGACGGTTAAATTTACTTGATGAAAAAAAAGAAGAAAAAACTGCTCTTTGTTCCTGGGAAGTTCACCATTGACAAACAAACCAACTAGAGTTAAAAAGAGACGAGAAAACCGACAGGCATTCATCTCAAATATCGTTTCTCAGAACTTTAAGATTCTTCTAACGTTTGCGTTCCCAAATTGTAAGTTTGAAAAAAGAGCGAAACAGAAACATGGGACAACATGCCTCAGAGATCAATGACTCGAGACAACTTCTGGATCCGGTTAAGCAAGAAATCCCCTTGCTTGATTGTCGCCTGGTAAAGAGCATTCTTTGCATCTGGACGGTTAGTCTCCAAAACACCTGCAACCTTGTCTATCTTGCAGTGAAGCTTCCCAGCTGCAATGCAGCGTGACAGCTCCCTGGATACACAAATCATATTGAACATTCCAAGTCAGTTTTCACTCTCTGTACGATCAATGTTATTTCATCACACTTCTAAAGAAAGTGCTTCTGAACTAAAAGATACTGAAGAATGTAATAATAAACGTTTGCTAGTAGTTTGCTTACTGATCAATGAAATCCACTGAAACACCGAAGGCCTTTGCCATCGCTTCAACAGTAACACTCTTGTACGACTCCAAGAACTGCGAGTAAACAACGGTTCTTACTTCTCTCATGTAGAAGCGGAAGTGCGGGTATAGATAACGGTCAAACTTGATCTGCTCTGCCATTCCAGCTGACAAAATACACCAAGAACGAGCTATTAACACACAGACACAAAGCAAGCAACATGCATACACGGTTGATACACCAAATGGTCTCTGTATTAAACTCACCAAATGCTGAGAAAAACGCCTTGTACTGGCACTCGTACAAGGAGTTCAGGAACTCAGAAAGGAATGGAATCTTCCCAAGCACGGTTAAGATCTCAGGTGCATCAACAACCTGTCAAAATTAGTAGCCCTTTAACCATTTCCTCAAACAGATTCACAAACTCGCAAGGGAACTTCAACAAATAACAGGATTCACATCACTTTAATGCTAAAGTTGACATACTGAATGCTATGCCTAACTAAAATTATAAAACTCCAAGTAGCCAATGACGAATACCTTTTGTTTTAGAGAAACTCGGTCCAGAGTAATGATGCTCGTCAGGACAGTGTAGAAGATAAACGTCTCATAGGGGAAGATTTCATAAGTCGTGAAGGTTGATATAGAATCCAGAAATAAGCTGGCAGCCTTCTTAAAATCTCTGGTGGACATGCAATACAAGCCTTCATAAACCTTAAGTCTGTTCTTCCTCTCCCAATCACCACCCTCTTCAAACAACCTGGCATAGGAGAATAGATCAAAGATTTCAGTTGCGCTATTTATGAAAGGTAGTCACAAAAGATGCAGCCAAAGAGCCTAATCGACACTTACTTTTTCGCCTTGTCAATGCTTTTTGACACCAAGTCGAAGTCCATGTAGAAAAATGCAAGTTGGAGGGTGTAAAACACCAGGTCCATCTTTTGCCCCACAGCAACAGTTTTTCCTTCTGTGAGTTTCAGCTGCTCCAAGGCTTTCTCCTAGATTCACAAAGCAAAAAATTTTAGCGGCCAAGGAATATCTCTGAATTGCAGAATGACTAACTTTGACACGCTGACATACCTTATCACTAATCCTGATGAAATACAGAGCCTTGGCAAGATGAGCTTCACGGACTTCACTTTCTCCCAAGTTTTCTTCTGCATCTGCAATCCTAAACAAAGGAAAAGGAAAGGAATGCGTAAGATGGGTTAAACCCCACAATAAATGGCAGAAAAGGTTTTATACAATAATTCTTTTGTATAACAATTCCAGCCTCAGATAGAGCACAACCACTAGATAATGGTTATCTCTACTTTAAAAACTAAGACATCATATGCTACGATTGAAAAGCTCTATCCAATTTTAAACTCAGTCCCTCAAAGCCATTACATCAGCTACTCACTAACATCCAATTCAAGAGCTAACACCACCTAATCTGCATCGTTTTCTATATCGGCACACAATTCCGTAACATCCAATGCTACAACTTCATCTATCTAAAACCAAAAGACAGTAATACGAGAACTCAACTTTCAAGGCACTGCCGATTAAGCGTAGTAATATTTTGCATCGGCATTGGAAATACAGCTTCTACTAATCAGAAACTATCGGTATATGAATCTAGGAAACTGAATACGGAACAAATCTTCCAGAATCGGGAAACAAAACCGAAACTAGATATAGAAGCAAAAGGAAGAAGGGAACTTACTTCTCGTCGAGCTTCTTAAGCTCCTCCTCGTTATTAGCTCGCATAGAATCCAACAAGCTCTGATCCAACTCCAGCACCGAAGACGCCGCTAGGGTTTCGTACAAGGGAGCCATACCTAAAAAAAAAAACACAAACCCAACATTCAGGAACAGAAAATCCCGAAGATACTCAAGCAATCTTAGACTCTCATGCTCACTGATTAGAGAAACCAAGCAACTTTACCATCGGATTTGATGGAATCCAAGATGTCAGCTTTGAGCTGGACTTTCTCGATGTCTTGAACATTGGGATGAGTGAGGAGGAAGAGCTTGTCAGCTAGAATAAGATGAGGCTGCTGAGATCCTTCTGCGGCACCGTCCATGGCTGGCTACACACTCAATTCAGGGAAAAACCTTGAGACGGATCTGAGAGAGAGACGAAAAAAAAAATAATGAAACTTGTTTTCTTGAGTAAGGAGGAAGAGCGAACCGGATATTAAAGTCCGATTAGTAACATTGTGTATATATAAAAAAAATAGGTTTGATTTTTGGAGAATGGAGCTCTCTCATTAACTCTCACAAGATAATGACACTAAAACATTTAATAAAATCTCTTATTTACATTGCCATTATCTATTGTTTATAAAATATTTTTATAAAATTTAACAAAATCCTAACCAATTTTCTGATCGGCTGCATTTAATTAAACAAATCCCTTTCACCCCTGTAAATATTAGACTATTAGTGCTTTTTAGAAAACCCAAATTTTTTGAGTCGCAAGACTCAAACCATAATTGATGAAAGCTTCTTATGATGTTATCTTTTTAAACGATGAGGCTAAAAAAAACAGATTTGTGTTTATCAATATATATCAGATTCTTCAAACGATGAGACTAATATACAGTTCTATGTCGATCAACTTTGGAGTCTTCTTAGCTATGACAAAAGAAGAGAAAAGAATCAAGAGAGTTTTGGTATGATAACTTCCTAGGGATTTGGGATCGGAAAGAGATCGATTATCTATTTGGAATCAAAACATCTTATGCTGCTGATTCATGTTACAGATTGTATGAAGGATGGGAAGTGTATATATCAAACAGACTGCGTTTGATGGTTGATCTCTTCTTCACTTGGCTAAGATTATGCTTCTGTAAATTGGTTCTTTATAAACGTTTCTCTTCATCTAAAAGCCTGGTATATATTTTCTTTGAATATCATTGCTCTGTTTTGATTTTGTAGGAGAGTCCTGAGGAATTCGTTACTTCAGGAATTCTCCCGTTTTTTTTTTTTTTTTTAAATAAAGGTTTCCAGACCTGATATGGATTGTTAATTTTGGAATTGTTTGAGAGTAGATAATATATTTGTTGCTGCGATGTGAAAGAATATGCGAGGTCCAAGCTTGTATTCTCGAGGAAGCAGAAGAAAGTGAACAAGAAATAAGGAAAAAGTATATATTATGAGCTTTTAATAATATATATACTATTTAGTTTGTTCTGTTTTGAGAGTTTTATTTGTTCGGTTGCTTTCAGTTACCATTGGTACTCTTTTTGTGGCAAACAAGTAAGTAAATGTTTCAATCTTTTTGCTGGATTTGTTAGTGCAAGAAAAGCTGTTTACCGAATTGAGGAATTAATGAAGAAGACGATCATGAATAGATTTATAGATACGGTACGATCATTGCTACTACCTTTGTTCGTCAAAAATTTAGGCTATGGACCTATTTATATTGTTAATTTTTTTGAAGGGAGAACAATGAAAAATTTGGTTCAAAGCTTAATGCAGAATCTTGAGTGTGTTAATAATAGAGGATTGTTAGAATTGTGTATAGGCAATTCTATTTTCCCGTATTCATGAGAGTACATCAAGGAAAAGTTGATATATATATTTATTCTTCATGCAAACGCAGGACGTTTGTATGTATATATATATGGTGTTCATCGCATGTGAAGTTAGTGCCCTACCGTTGATGAAATTTGGAATATTGGGAGTGATAGCTCCTCATATTATATAGTTGGTTTAGTTGATGGTTTACATGCCACTACGATTGCTGCAAGGATTCTGCAGTCACTTATTAGTCCCATAGAATTACGATGTTGAACAAAACATACGAGCAACCAAGTCATCTAATGTTTATTTGGAAACAATAGAGATGTTTAGTTTGCGCAATAATACAATCATGCAGTGTTAAAAAAAAAAAAAAAAAAAAAAAAAATAACGATCATATATAACGCTACTAAATGTAACATTGCTATTTAGTAATTTATAAATACAAGATAAAATCTTAAAGAACTTATAATAATTAAAGGGTATAATGAGACAATAAATTTAAAATACAATTATATCCCGCATAAATGCGGGAAAATCACCTAGTAACCTTTAAAATTAGTGTGTAAAAATTTTCCTTCTCATCTAAAATATTTGGAGCAAGAAACTTATGAACTGAAAAACAATTTATTTTAAAATATGTCATTTATAATCGTTAAAGTGAATGGAAATTCATATTTATTTTTATCACTTTACCGTCGAACTCTCTTACAAATTGTTATAGGGAACATTTTTTCTGTAAACTAGTACAAGAAAATAGCCGAATTTGATAAACATTGATCAACGGTGATCACGTAGAGCGAAACACATTTATTAAATTTCTCCAAAATGAAAACAAAACACAGTGAAGAAAGATGATAAGATAACATAATTATTCCGAAAGAAGTTGAAGCTAAACACATCAAATTTTAAACCACAACAAACGGTTCTTCTAATGTTTAGCCAAATAAACTCACAATTCCAAGTAGACATGACGGAACCCTTTTCTAGATACCTTTCTCAAGCATGGCTCTTAACTCACAATTCCAAGTAGGCATGACGAAACCTTTTTCTAGATACCTTTCTCAAGCATGGCTCTAACTCTCATTGGAAGCCCGTAAAGTCGAATAAACCCAGCTGCATCAGCTTGGTTGTAGATCTCACTGCCTTCAAACGAAGAAATGTCCTGTCTATACAGACTGTTCGGACTCTTACGTCCTGTAACCGACACAGATCCTTTGTACAGCTTAAGCGTGACGGAACCTGTTGTTTTCTCAGTGATCTTCTCCATGAAAGCGTCCATGGACTCCCTAAGCGGATCAAACCATCTTCCCGCGTAAACCATCTCTGCGTATTTCAGTGCTAACGAGTCTTTCACCTGAATGCTCTCTCTGTCTAGAGTGAGGGATTCTAGTTCTTGCACAGCTGCAAAGAGGATGGTGCCTCCGGGGGTTTCATAGACACCTCGCGATTTCATCCCGACCAGACGGTTCTCAACCATGTCGATCCGGCCAATGCCGTGTTTGCCTCCTATTGTGTTTAGTTCAGAGAGGAGTGTGGCCGGAGAGAGAGCCTTCCCGTTGAGTGCCACTGGAAGTCCAGATTCGATCCCGATCTCGATGTATCTGTATAAGTACAACATCATTCAAGTATATCAGAAGCTAGGAATTACAGTGCTATCAACACAAGGACTCATAAAAAATTGCAAACAGAGGTTTAGAGAAAAGCTATTTACTCAGGCTGGTCAGGAGCATCTTCAGGATCTACACTCATCATGTACATATCTTTCTTCGGCTCGTTTGCTGGATCTTCCAACAAATCACCCTTTCAAACAAAAAGATGTTCAATATCAGAGGACGACACATTATTAGGAACTGAGCAATGTGACAAACCAACATTTGACTTTTTACTTACCTCATGACTAAGGTGCCATAGGTTCCTGTCTCGGCTGTAAATAGATTTCTTCGTCACTGGGACGGGAACGTTATGCTTCTTGGCATACTCAATAGCGTCTTCTCTGCCTTGGATTTCCCATTCTCTCCACGGTGCCACGACTTTAAGCTCAGGGTTCAACGAAAAGAAGGTGAGCTCAAACCGAACCTGGTCAATCAATCAGTTAAAAACTAATGTAAGAAACAATAAGTGTGTTTTTCCGATGTGAAACTTTAGCAAGACATTTTCAAGTATACTTGCCTGGTCATTTCCTTTGCCAGTACACCCATGGGCAACGGCATCAGCTCCAACCTCTGCTGCTACATCTACCATGGCCTAATCATTTACAAGTTGCATTAGAGATGATAGGAAATATTTTGGGTTCCTTGACAGCATAATTTATAAAATATCTCGAAACGGTGTTACCTTAGCAATGACAGGTCGAGCCATGGAGGTACCGAGCAAGTATTTTCGTTCATAGATGGCACCAGCTCTGAGACAAGGGAATATGTAATCTTTCACAAACTCCTCGGTGAGATCCTTAACGACCAACTGACAAGCACCACTAGCCTTAGCCTTTTGTTCCAAACCGTCCAACTCTTTTATGCCCTTCATATCAAAAGCATTCAGAGGTTAAGAAGACATATGTTGAACGCTACACAAAACTTCATTTCTCAACTAAAATAGTCAACAGTTGGCATTAACTTAGTTTACCTGACCAACATCTGCGGTGAAACACACAACTTCACAGCCATAATTCTCCCTGCGAAACAAACAGTTCATGTATGAGTAGTGGACGGATTAAACTTTCATGAAACAAATAGAATCAAAGACTGATTGTTTCAGAACAGTTATTATTCTTGCTAGAGGTCAGAAATTAACTCAAGAAAAAGGAAAAACATACTTAAGCCATGGCACGATGACAGAGGTGTCTAAGCCTCCGCTGTAAGCAAGAACGACTTTTTTCAGTTTGCCACGAAGCCCGGCACCGTTTGAATTAGCAGCCACGACAGTTTGTGCATCACCGGAGAGAACAGCTCGAATAGCTGTACGTTATTAAAGACCACAAAGTGTTTAGAACGTAATAATGGAAACAGGATACAGAATGCTTCTTCTAATACATGAAAATGTCATCACAGTAAAGTTAAGGAATTGGGCAGTTTAAGTGTATTGCTAAACTTCACCTTGATTCTTGCAGCCGCGGGATCCAGGAACATGACCGATAGCAAGGGCATTGCCAACAAGCTGGCTCTTTCTCACAGATAACTGCAAATTCAGTAGAAGCAATTAGAGAAAGAGGTCGTCAAGGATGGGAACATGATTTGATTTGATATGTTTCTAATTGGAAGTACCTCTTGAAACAAGGAAATGGTTTTCGGACAAGCTACATTCTGGCATCTTAAGCTACCTGCGAAAACATATTAAAATGTTTCAGCTACAATTCGATTATTATTTTCTGGAACGTAATCAGAGATCAATAGCTACCGAGACCCATTTGCAATTTTCTCGGAATATACTAGACATCAGAAACGGTAACTGACAGAAAACTGGACAATTATTATATATTCGAACTAGAAAGATTGGTAAATATAAAAACAAGGAAATGAAACGGGGGCAGAGAGATAACCATTGCGGGAGCTACGAAACGCGAGAGCAGATGACGAAGAAGAAGGAAACGATGTCGCCGAGATTTCAGCCATGTTTGATTATCTTTGGGATTTTTGCTTACAGTGTCTGCGTTGTCTTCGACAATGGGGTTTGGGGCTCTTGTAATTTGGTTAGATGTCAAAAATGGTCCACGTCCTCTAGGGTTTTGACTCTTTTTCTAGCAAATCATTTTCATTTCTAAATTAATTTTATTTCTTCGTTTATCAAAAGTCTTTTATGTCCCTTAATGTTTTTCATTTTCCAGTTATTATATCTGCGAGAACCAAAAATGAGATTAGTGTGCTGTAGAATACCAATTTAATAATATCTTTATTCTTTAGACCGATGATAATTTCTCTGGTTTAGTTTATACCAGAACTGATAGACCCTCTTATTAGATACTGAAGATGAAAATAGTCCTACAAAGGATTGAATGGCCAAAGCTGCTCATTATATTTCTCTGTCATAATGCAGTGTCGGAAAAACACCTCTCTCTCTTTAACAAAACTCTCTTCTTCTTCTATTCACTGTTAATAAACAAGCACAAGCGGGAAAAAAAGAAAGAACGAAGAAACAATTTCTTATTATAAGATATATGATACGGCAATGATGTAGTGAAAATGCGTCCTCAAACATTAATGGTGTTTTGCCTATCCGCAGGTGCAACGCATTGCCAGAGGGAACAATAAGCCGGGATATCAGCCGGTTTTAACCCCAAAGCAGATATGTTTCGGCCATACTCCTGATAAGATATTATCAACCGATGATGTTACATACACTTCTTTCTAAACACTTTATTTTGACACAAATGAAGCATGAGAAAGGGTTGTTACCTGAGTATCAAGGAATAACTGCATACACATCTTGTCTGTTTCAGATACATTCTGGTCAGCGGCACCTGATGCTGCACCTGTTCGTTTCTGTGCATTTTGCCGAAATTTCTGAATCGACGACTCTGTCCTCCTCGCCTGTAACATAATATTACAATCAGTATTATTTTTGTCATTTTTCATCTATAATATTTGTAAAGATATTGAAAAGATATGCGCCATTGCCATTTGACATAATACCATGATAAATCTCAGTCATAAAAGCTCACTAGTGAAATGCACTAACTAATAAAATCCTACGAGTTTAAAACCGAATACTTACCACGCTGACGAGCTCATCAGCTACTTCGTAATACCGCCTGGTAATTTCAGTGACAGTGCGAAGCAGCAACTCCTCCCTTGTTTCCTGGGTCAAGCAACGTGTAGCCTTATCTCCCTCCAAAAATGCCTATTAACAGAGAAGATGCAATGATCAACTCTTAAGAATCCATAAATCAAGTAACTACGAACGTCCTTCAAACCGCAAACCCAAAGCTCAATCAATACCTTTACAGGACGCAAGATGCCAACAACGTATGGTGAGTGCCTAACCGGCAGTGGTTTATTAGTCATCCTATATGTTGTCGTTATTCCCTTCACCTGCCTTAAGCACTATAAAAGAGAAGAAAGAACACACCATTACAGACTTGAATACGTATGATACTACGAGAATAACACTAACATATTTGGCTATTGATCAAATTACAGTCAACACTGCTCTCGCAGGTGCTCATTAAGGCCGTCAAACAAATCTTGAGTGCATAAATTAGACGATGGACCCTAATTTTTTTTGTTTCAGGGCTTTACCTCAACAGATTTATCAACTATGACTTCAATTATTGTGTTGGTAACTAAAGGTAGCACTTCCTTTAGTTTATCACCACCCTGTAACATGCTCATCCTCACTACATCAAGAACTTCAGTGGAGCATGAAGATATATAGTGTGATATATGTCCAAGGTAATCGCCACAAACTTCTGCGACTAGGAAATTTACATCGTGTATAACCTGCACGGAAGGAGACGTGTAAATATTGCAGTATATATTCTAGTGATCAACCATATGGTGTATATGACCAGAATTCATGTATATATGTGAACAGCAAATATTTCGAGTTCCCATGTTTTCCACAGCATTTTTTGTCATCCAAATTCTAAAATTAAGGTCACAAAATAAAATGGATGCAGTTTTTACGCTGTCCCACAGAACTTAACTGCAGCTGATTTAGTAAACATAAAATCGCAGAAATCACAAAAAAAAGTCGAAAACAAGAGGAGCTGAGATTAAGTTCCAGATAGAAAGTGACTTACATATACAAAATCTTCTACAGTGGCTGAAACTGCCCAATCACTTCCAGGACTCGGGCTGGCATTACCCTTTCTAGTATGCAGCCCAGATGAAACCCAAATGCAATATCTACATGTTATTAACACTTCGTCAAAATGAGAATTGAAACAAAAACTAGCAAGTGTGAATAGTATTAAAGTCAAATTTCACAAACCTTGAAATAAGCTGCAAGGTCAAGCGAAGAAATTTATCAGCAGCAGAGAAAACGAGAACATCTTCTTTCCAGCATGATCGCAAGCTCTCCAAAAGAGTAGCGCTCTGTCTGAGCATTAAGCTGGAATCAGAATCCTGAATGAAAACCAGAGAAGAAGAAGTAAGAGCAGAATCCAAGGCTCCAGCTATCTCCTGAAACCTGAAATTATGTATTTTCTCGAGTTAGAGAAGCTGAGAAGCCAAATATCTAACAGTAAGTCAACTGTCATCTATGATATTTCTCGAGTACCTCAGTGAAAAGTAAACTCCCACATTCCATTGCTTCATGAATTCGATACATACTGCTTCAGTTCTAAACTTAGTGACAGCAGCCCTTGACGGACAATAACCTTCATAAAAAGTATATGGTATGACTAAACTGAAAAATATCCAAATAATCTCATCACCTTGTATTAAATTAAATTAATTTCTTATATAAGACACATGCAGGTAGTTCACAATGCATCTGATAAGCCATGCGATCAAGCTCAGATAAAGATATAGATCGGTTATCCTACCTTCAAGATATGCCAAGAAATCCAAGCTTGCCTTGTAATTCTTCAAGAACTCAGTAGGCCTTCCAGGGGAAAATGCTCCTGGTTTGACTTTCTGAATCGCGGAAAGAACTTCTCTCAGAATTGAATTTGCCAAGAAGTTGAAGACGTGCAAACCCGATTTCTCTGTTTTAGGAAGAAGATACTTCTTAGCAATAAAATTCTTCTAAGAATGCTTAACAGGAAAACTTCATTGCCGAAGAAAAATGTAACTTAATTGGAGATCTGTAGCACAAATGGTTACATAGAATTGAGAGAATTACCAGTTGAAGATATTTCTAGCAGAATTTTACACTCCTTCGCAATAAACTGCTTGATCTGTTCGTAATCGTTTTCAAGTTCATCTCCTGATGTTCCAGCGGCATCTGCTGATGTTTCGTGTGCAATAATTTTATGTATAAATGGAGCCACAATTGTTGTACGATAAATTTCTTCTGCGTTCTTGGTGTTATCAATGGCAGCGTATGCACGTAGGCAGTTGTAAAGGACGCTTGTGTCACTGTTGTTTAACCCGTCAATGAAGCAATGACCTAGGCTAGCATCCAATAACACACTAGCGCTCTGAATCCTTTTCTCCATGTTATCAATGAAAGGCAGGTTCTGTACTGGCATAACAGAAACATGTAGTGAGCATCAGTCGTAAGACTTTCTATAGTCTTCTGAGGCTATCAAGTATAACAGAATTTTCGCAGAGCACCAGAGATTTCACAGTATTTTACCAGGTAGCATCCACGTAATCTATTTTTTTGTCAGCAACAATGAATTTTCCTAGCAGCCTAGCAACTTCTAAATCCCCAGGATACTACTCTTAAATGAAGTATACTCAAACCTCTTTCGTCATTATCCTATAAGAAACACAATCTTTCGCTATTCTCTTTATAACTTTGACACTCCAGAACGGCTAGGACTGAATAGCAAAATTTCCTACCATCATTAATGGTATCAATTTGCTCCTTCGAAAACTTAGAGTTTGGACTGTAAAAGTAACCGAGGTGCATTCCTAATGTAATCTATATTTTGTGCTGGACAAGAAATTGTGACTTCCTAGTTTAGCAAAGAAAAAAAGTAGTAAATGCATGATGGAGACCTGTGCATGAGCCATATAGAACTTCAGCCGGTTCATTTCACTAGCTATTCTTTCCAGAAGCATGCTCTGGGTTTCTCTCATGGTTGTGCCATCTTGCTGCGTGGAATTTTCATCATTCACAGAACTCCTTCCCAGGGAATTCGCATCCTCGTTTTGCCAATCGGAAGGAGCACTTGGTAGAACTTTTATAAGCTTTTCAACCTGCATTTACAATGAACAGCCATAATTTACGTCAAGCATTCAGACTATTCAATAACCAAGAAAGAAATAAAAAAGCAATGGAGAAACATCTTTGCTCAGTATAAACGGAACTACAATTGTAAACCATGAAGAACAATAGGTGGTTTTGCATTGAGGATATTGAAAAAACTATCCACTCAGAGTAAACTAGAACGACCGAAAAGCTTGCGCACATCCAGTGATCAATGACAAGCAGAAGCAGACTCAGGAGACATCCAAGCGGAAAGCACTTGCTCAGTGGAAAATTAAGATTCAGGAACCAATCATTTACCTTGGACACGACATGAAACGTATCAAGCAACAATTCCAGAACCTCCCTCGCAGCAGCAGCATCGGAACGTTGCTGCAATCCACTCCTTAGTGAGAAAAGTGCGGCCTCCACGGATCCGCGAAATCCGGTGATCTTCTCACGGAGCGCAAGGAGCGGTGCGCGCATGCGGACTACAGCCTCATCGATATCCACGAGCTTAGTGCTTAAATTCACGAAATCAGCATAGTCTCGATTGATGAGATCAACAAGTTCACGGTTGAGTGATGCAAGGTGGGAGCGGAGCTCAGATCGGAGAGTGTCGAAGGGAACGAATGTACGGAGCTCTGAGATGTAAGACTCGGAGTCGAAGCCAGGGGAAAGAAAGAGGGAAGGCTTGAACCATAGAGGATGGGAGTCGTAAGGATCGGAGAAGAAGTCTGAGGCGGATCTCGGCGCTGAAGACGGCGACGGCAATGTCGCGCCCAGATCTGACATTTTCGATTCGCTGATTCCTCCTCTGTGCGGGAAGCTCGAGTTGACCTCGGAGACGGAGGAGTTATACATCTGTGTGAAACGCCTGCCGGATCCAAGTTATAGAGCTGAACTGCGTGTCGACTGTGACAGAGGCACCTGCTCAATCCAACCAAACCGGAAGATCAATAATTCGGTTTGGTTTGGGTGTTTCGAATTGTTGTTGATAATAACTTTGGGATAAGCGGGAATGATACAGGGAGATAAAAATGAAATGAAATGAATAAATCTCCCTATAATCTTTTTAAGAACAAAAGCTTATACTGGATACAACATTTTTTAGCTTATACTGTATACAACATTTTTTAGCTTATATAGTTATATACAACATTAAGGGATGCTAAATTTTAAATTTGATAGTATGAAAGATGTTGGACCAGCCAATAAAATTCTGGTAGTGAATTTTGAAAGAAACATATTCAAGTCTGTTAAATGTATGTCACAAGACTCATTCCTTAGAAGTCTTGAGAACAATTGGCAAAGGCATCAAGAAAGCAAATACAAACACTGCTAGATACTCACTTCGGTTTGATATTGTGTCTCATGTACAATCTTAATCTAATCCGGCATTCAACAGCATAAGGACTTGTATATATTTTCTTAAGAGTAGTTGAAAACCGGCAATGTGGGTTTATAATATATGTCAAGGAAACAACAATTCTGAAACTGAGCGACATTAAGGAAACTGAACGAAAATAAGAGGACATGATGGATTCAGATCATCCAGCTACCAACAACATAAAAAAAAGTCTTAAGCGACAGAGATGATTAGAGGACATGATGATTACTCTCACTAATCGTAATCAGAACCAAGGTGGCTAATATTTGGAATCTTATCTTTGGTTTGGCAGAAAAACGTGAGAAGATTGTCGAGCTAAATGGTACAAGAACTCAGTTAAGCTATAAAATCAAAGATCATACGATTGATAGAATATTTGCAGAGAAAACTCTTTGTATTAACTAAAGATACAAATTGTTCTTTTCTTTATCAAAAACCGATTACTCTGTCGGAAGTCACTACATGAGCAGCTATACAAACACTAACTGTTTTATCTATATCCCCCCCCGAACAAACTACATGTAAAAACACTTTCTGCCTCCAACTCTGAGAGCTCTTTTGCAGACGCAAAACTGAGGCATGGTTTGTGAAGTAGTTTCAGACTTTACATGAAGCAGCTGAGAGATATCTACTTTCTAGATCCACCTTCCCCGTAGAGATCATTCCATTGTTGAAGCCCTGTCATGTTCACCGACTCTGACGAGACACCAAGGACAACAGTTACAGTTCGCTGAGCCTGAGTCTGATATGAAAAAGGAAAACAAAAAAATACAGCATATGTAAATCGTTACCTGCTCATGTGCGTATCTGAGATCCTGCATGTTTAAAGCTCGGTTATCAGAAATTTCCCTTAGAGCTGGAGGAGCTTTACCTCCAACCAGAGCAGTATCTCGCTCATACCAAGCATACAGAGCACACGTGATAGCTCAATAATGATTCTCCTCCTAATTTGCATTGATGGTTCATGTGCAAGACGCATATTAGAGAGCACAAGTGATGCCTCCAATACTCTATGTTGTATGCAAGAAGCATGTTGAATATATGCAAGAAGCATATTATAGAGCACAAGTGATGCTCAATATTAGGTCTGTGACACTATTTGCGATATGCAAGAAGCATAGAAAAGAGCAAGATACTTTTAGTGATATGCAAGCAGCATAGAAAAGAGTGAGATACTCTTTGTGTGTGGTATGCAAGCAGCATATGAAAGATGCAAGCAGCATAGAAAAGAGTGAGATACTCTTTGTGTGTGGTATGCAAGCAGCATATGAAAGATGCAAGCAGCATAGAAAAGAGTGAGATACTCTTTGTGTGTGGTATGCAAGCAGCATATGAAAGATGCAAGCAGCATAGAAAAGAGTGAGATACTCTTTGTGTGTGGTATGCAAGCAGCATATGAAAGATGCAAGCAGCATAGAAAAGAGTGAGATACTCTTTGTGTGTGGTATGCAAGCAGCATATGAAAGATGCAAGCAGCATAGAAAAGAGTGAGATACTCTTTGTGTGTGGTATGCAAGCAGCATATGAAAGATGCAAGCAGCATAGAAAAGAGTGAGATACTCTTTGTGTATGGTATGCAAGAAGCATATGAAAGATGCAAGAAGCATAGAAAAGAGTGAGATACTCTTGGTGTGTGGTATGCAAGAAGCATAGTAAAGAGTGAGATACTCTTGGTGTGTGGTATGCAAGCAGCATATGAAAGATGCAAGAAGCATAAAAAAGAGTGAGATACTCTTCGCGTGTGGTATGCAAGAAGCATATGATACACGGTATGCAAGCAGCATATGAAGGAAGAGAGAGAGAGAGAGAGAGAAAACTTTCTGTCAAGGATTTTGACCTGCCAAGCAAGCGCACCTGTCATGGCAAAGGTCATATACACATCCCCTCTCTGTTTTCTTTTCATTCATCTCTTTTTCTTTTCTCTCTCAGTTTGAAAGCCCAAACAAAACTGTGCGATGGTTTGATCTATAGAGACAGAAAACACAATAAGAAAATACACATACCAATATCGTTCTTTAGTCATCAGAGCAACGAGGATTGATCAGATATGTAGCTCCCCGCTCGCGCTGCTTTGTCCCTGGAATATGAATCCGAAAAGTAAGTCTCCATCAAAGACATCAATTCCAGACATAGACAAGCAGACCCGAAAGATTCAGAGACAGAATAACCGAGTTTGAAAAACCCTAGGCAAAGACAAGAACGTACCTCCATGACCAGCCGCAAAACTCGATGGATTGCAAATCGGCGCTAAGGATCAACGACGTCAGCCGGATCGAGATGAGTCGAACCAAACCCTAAAAACAAAAGCATCGTCCAAACAAGGAGGTTGAAAAAACAATCAAAGATGAAAACGAAGAATCTCAGGGAAAAAAGCGAACGGCGGAGGGGATAGGGATAAATAAAGATTACGAGAGGGAAAAGTCGACCCCTTTTTATATAAGGCGAGGAAAACCCAGAATCAGAGTCGGTTTAGTTTTCGAATCTCTTATTCAGAGATCCTAATTCCTACGTTAAGTTAAGCTATGTATGAAAGAGTCTTTTCTCTTTCTACCAACCAACTAAACCGGTCGTAGTTTCAATTAAGCTAAAAAAACCAAAGATCATGCGAATAATCGAAAACACTTTGTATTAACTAAAAGATACAAATTGTTCTTTTCTGACTAAAAACCGGTTATTTCTGTCGGAACTCTATACAAACACAAAATGTTTTATCTATATTCCCCTGAACTAACTACATACAAGTATACAACACTTTCTGCCTCCAACCTGAGAGCTCTTTTCCAGACGAAAATTGGGTTATGGTTTCTAAAGTAGTTTCAGTCTTTACATGAAGTAGCTGAGTGATATCTTCTTTCTAGATCCACCTTCCCCGTAGAGATCGTTCCATTGTTGAAGCCCTGTCATGTTCACCGACTCTGACGAGATGCTCGCGCACACCTGATTCAACACCAAGGACAATACTTACAGTTCGCTGATACCAAAAAAATAAATAACATACAGCATAAGTAAATCTTTACCTGCTCATGTGCGTATCTGAAATCCTGCATGTTTAAAGCTCGTAATTCAGAACTTCCCCTTAGAGCCGGAGGAGCTTTACCTTCAGCCAGAGCAGTATCTCGCTCCTACCATCATAAAAACATATTTTATTTTAGAGAGACGTTTACGCAAATGCACACAATAAACAAACAAAAAAACTCACTGATTCAATACACAGAAAACTTACAATTTTTTCCTGCTCCAATATTTCCTTGATTGGACGGTGGGCAGCAGTAACACATAGATTCTGCGCATACCAGAAGAGAATAACAAGGTATATATGAGTATTATATTTTTCATTTTGGCAGATCATAATAAAGGATAAAAGAATTACTAGCCTTAAGATCGCTTCCAGAATATCCATCAGTCATCCTTGCAACTCCATCAAGATCAATGTCAGGGGACAAGTCTTCTTCCGCAAGTATAACCCTTAGTATCTTTGCTCTGTTCGGAGCATCTGGTAGCCCCACCATCAACCTGCACTAGTCAATACCACAAACGTCTCACAACCTATAACTCTCATGTCAATTTGACCAAAAAGAAGAAGCTTAGTCTCCAACAAAGAAGCCATTTAATAATTACCTACGGGGTAACCGTCTAATGACAGCCTCATCAAGGTCAAAAGGCCGATTTGTGGCTGCAAGAACCAAAACACGTTCCTTCTCCTTTGTCCTTAGACCGTCCCAATTTATCATGAACTCATTTTTCATCTTCCGCAAGGTCTCATTTTCCCCGGGGTTTTCTCTTCGGCCTAGCATGCTGTCCACCTACAAGACAGTACAAATATTCTAAGACTGGCGTCGGTTTGCTTACAAGCAACACTCACTCAAGAATTTGACCGTGAAAATTTACCTCGTCCACAAAGATAACGCTAGGGGAGATTTTACTGGCCAGTGAAAAGACAGCTTTGACATACTTTTCAGCCTCACCAAACATCTGCAGATTTGAAAAGAAGACAAGTTTGAACAGGAGAGTCCTTGGAACGAGTACAACTTTTCAGGTATTCTGTTACCTTAGATCCGATGCTTGACATGGAGGTGTTGATGAAGTTAGCACCAGCTTCTGTTGCCACTGCCTTTGCAAGCATAGTCTTTCCGGTTCCAGGAGGTCCAAATAAGAGAATTCCTTTACAAGGCTGCATAGAGAAGAACAGGAGCGGACTGATTAGGAAGCCACCAATGCACATGTCAAAAAAAACAAATATTTTATACTTTCCTAGCAAGTAACAACTAAACCTAAGGAAAGCCAGATTATCAGCTAGTATAACTTATCATCATTACCCCCACAAAAATCATGTACATGTATACATGCACAATCGGATAAAAGGTGAGACCTTCGTAATATATTCAGGGCAGGACCTCGTAAACAATTATGGGATATTTCTGAAACCTAAGGCATAAAATAGAACCACCTTTGTCAATTGCCCCTTGCAGAAAAGTTCAGGCCGTTGTAAAGGAAGCATAACCAATTCCTTTAAGGTGTCTTTGACATTCTCAAGTGCCCCAATGTCATCAAATGTAACGCCAATGTCACTTGGCGGAATAACATCACTTAAAAGTTGCTTCTCAAACTCATTTTCTGTCACAATGTCCTGAAAGCAACAGAGAAAATTAAACAGTTGTTACATGGTAGGAGCCATTTCCATAATGAAGGTCTGCACAAAAAAAAAAATTCAATTTATTCCAAGACAATTTGCAACCTTGAGAGACTTCTTTGAGCTCGTAGATTCATTTAGGCTAGCCTGTAAAAGTCCAATTCCAAACTCTATGCTGCAAGGACCCAAAGTTTGCACTCAATACTGAAACATATATTTAAGAGTACAAATGCACAGGGACAAGCTGCCAAATGCCAATTACCTATCAAGAGACAAAATAACATTTTCTGGATCAGCATCAGGATTACGCCTTAGATGGTCACCAAGAGCCCATCCAATAATCTTTTCTGCACCTGAAGCAGAGAGTCAAAGTCAACATTTTGGAAAAGCATTCCACTGTCAATTCTAGTCATCATGCCGAACTAAGGGAAAACATACTGTCGCTTTGAAGTGTGAGATTCTTCATGGACAGCGTCTCAAATCTTTCACATTTTAGACCACATCGTCTCAGAACCTGAATGAAGATGCAATTAGGGATTCGTTCTTAAAACTCTTGTAGTTCAGTGTATTTTCGTGTGATCTGAGAATCCAGGAATCAAGTTTTGAAAAAGGAGGAAAGACTGACGTCAAAAAAAAAAAAAAAAGAGGAGGAAAGATAGAGGTAAAGGCTTTAATGAATAGCGAAAATGCCACAGATTTAATGAGACTAGATATGCATATAAGTGCACCTAAGAGAATTAAAGATTTATCACTGGGATTGAAGTCCCAGGATTTTCAATCTGATATGGAAAACGCATACTGTGTCCAGACATAAAATGCTGCCATGACCTTTTTTTTACATATTAAATCCAAGAGAACAGCTAAAAAGCATACCATGCGCAAGTGATTGAAATTAGCCTTCAATTTCAGAGTTTCAGCATCACAATCCAACTGATGGTTCCAGAGTCTAAGAAGATCCTCATCCTGGGAATAACTAGCTTCATCAAGTCTGAGGATTCTTTGACAGACAACAGGCGAGCATGCTTATGTCGGGAAGAACATAGTAACAAACCTGTGGTATTTGGATAGTAACTTTATTCCCAAAGAGCTTCGTTAGATGTTTTGTTGCCTTTGGGACTTCCTTGCCTGGCTCACGTAGTCGTCCAATACCCTGCGGAATATTAAGTAAAGTTAACATTAGAACCACAGTAGCCAGTTGAAATAAAAATAGTAGGATCAAATATGCTTGTTTCCGAGGAACAGAACAGATGACAGTTCATGTAAGGCATATATAGGCATGAACTAATACATAAAGATAAAAGAGACTACAGCAGAAGAAACCGGATAACATGCATAAAATGGTAAAAGATGGCCATTTGCCTCACGAATGACTATACTAATCTTGTTATGTTAAATTTTCCTGCTTATGAAGCAAACAAAGAAAAGAGAGAATGTTGGTTTACTCGAAAAGGTAAGTCAAGAAGAGCAGTTTGGCTGCCGCCGAACTTGGTGAAAATCAGACCTCTAGGGTGAGACTGCAAAAAAGATGAAAAGAAATGAGCTCATGTTGCAAAGATAATCAAATTTATATCGGTCCTGAGACGTATTTTATTTGCAATTAACATCTTTTACAATTCACAAATCTTAAGATCTTGGAAAACCGACTACCCTATACAACTCTCATAGTGCTCGACACTTGCACTCTTATATGCTTTGAATGGTTAAGATTATCTATCAGGACGAAGCAAGTAATAACTTGGTGAATACACAATATTCAAAGTCTACTTATGAATCAAATAAGGAAAATCCAGCNAAATCCCCCCAAAAAAAAAAAAAAAAAAAAAAAAAAAAGGAATCATGATTTTGCGAAATAAAAGCATTCAAACTTTTGCGAAATGAGCTACCTTCTCCTTGTGACTATTAGAGTGTGTCTGTGAACCGATCACGACTACGTTTTCTGGGAGATGTTCAAGTCTTGTTTTAAGCGCAGCGTATGAATTGGAATTTCCAACAGCAAACTTCTCCGCATCTTTCAAAAATAGAATAAACGGAGAAGTTCTGCTCTCAGCATGGACAACCTGGAAACAGATGAAGATAATGAGCACATGGAAAAAGATATGACCGAGAACAAATTTATTACTTTGCAACTGAGAGAACAAGTACCTCAAACAACGTGTTAATAAGTAGTTTACTTAGATAAACCGAGATTTCGAGCTGAAGATCAACAGCTATAGAAGAGAAAAAGAAGAAACAGTACGTGAGACAAGAGCTGCTAAGGACCAGTAAGCAATGCACTACCGAACAACAAGTACCATTGCAGAAGAACCCACGTCCCTTTTCACACAGATCACCAAGATCAACTCCATCAGGTACGGGCTTATCAAATCTAACACCCAATTTAGCTGAAGGATTCTCATCAAATACTAAAACAACTTTCCCTTTAAGCCCATAAAGAGGTCCCCCACACAACTTAGGGCCGATGAATTTTACCCTGTCACCTGCAAGTTTTTTTTTTTTGGTTTTTCAATGAAGTATCATCAATCAGAAATCCAAGAAAATTGAAAAAGAATCACACACAAATTAAAAGGGCATGCCTTTCTTCAAAGTATAATTCACTGGCGTTCCAATTGAACGAGGTAAAGTCTCCGCCTCCCACTTAGGCAGTGAGTCTAGAGAAGAAGAAGAAGGGCTACGTGAATCTCCTTCACCTACTGACAAATCCGAGATGTTCCCCCGATCAATGAGCTCAAGACTCTGCCTTGGACGCGTACAGGATTTTTCAGAAGCAAGTCCAACTTTCTGTGACTCAGTTTCCTTAGCAGTCAGAGCCTGCAGGAAATTGAAGAACGGATGCACCAGAAATCACTTTCGGTACACTCTCATACAAGTTAAAAATATTAGCAATTTACTCGTTACAGGGAAACAACTTATATAAAATAATGCCTTACCCCCAAAATTGGAAGGCTGTCAAAAATTAGCAATTTCGCCTCAAAGTAATTGGCAAGTGCTTTAGCTAACATCTCTTGATATATTTCGGACCCTGAAACAACTCCAACCAAAAATTTAAAAAATCGTGTTGCCGCCTAGAATAACTATAGGAACCACACACACGCAAGGTACCACAAACCTGCGGGACCAGAAAGCATTATCCTTGGATTCAAAGTGGTCAAGTCGGTGGCATACTTGGCATGTTCTTTTCGCTTCAGATGTATATGTGAAGCAGCTATTAAGACATTTTTTGTATTCTCACTGCAAAAAGAAAACAGAGAGACCTTAATCAGCATACAGAAAACAAAGAACAGTACCCATGCAAAGCCTAAAATACCAAAGACAAGAAAAAAAAGATGATCCCTGTGGAAAACTGCAAAGGGAAGATAGACTTCTCATATTTTCCAACTCAAATACCAGGAAGGAATTAAAAATCATGATAGTTCATTGTTCAGTGATAAACAAAAACCAAGAGCAAAATTAGACCTAAAAAGAGTATGATGACGAGAAACAGGTTTATTAATGGAAGATTCACATGCACATATCTTGTCTCTGAATAAGCAACCGAACTAAATTAATATGACTTGCTCACCTCAAATAATAGGGAAATTTTTTGAATGAAACTTCCAAGCTTTTCCCTTCAACGATATCAGCTTGAATGTCATCTCTAAAGATTGCTGATAGCAGACCATTGCCTGATGTTGAAGCTGGTTGCGTATTTCTCGCCAACTCGTTTTTCTCATCTAAGATCTGATATCAGCTTTGTTAATATAAAGCTCAATATCGTTAATGACGCCAGGGTCGGAGGGAAACATAGAGTACTTACCTCCATTTCGGAATCTTGGTTCTGGCTGCTGATTGCTCCACTATCTGCAGCTTTATCAATTTGATTATCAACAGAAAAAGTCACTTCCATGGCGTCAACTTCAAGCTCTGCGTCATCTTTTACTTCAAATTCAGACATTCTCTGAAAGATCTGGATAGAAATTAAGGGGAAAACTCATGGAGATATTCTTGCACTCTAAAAAAAAAAAAATACAAAACAAATAAAGAGAGTGGAAAGACATGAGGATACATAAGCAGAGCTCCAGCGTGAACCAAAAACCACTTCGTCACCAGAGTGTAGCAGACGTTTGGAATCCTTCGCGACAGCTATTCTATTATGCATCACATATCCCTTGCTTCCTGTGACCTCTAGAACAGCTACACCACTGCTTACAGGCTGAACATGTCCACAAAAAATGAGAATACATACTGCATGTACATATTTAAGAGGTTCACATATCTCCACAAACAACTAAAAAAACGTAGAAAAATTATAAACCCCGATAAAGAGGAAAGGAATCGGCAGGCATAGCATAAGACAGTTTATTACTGAGTTCTCCGAAACAAGAATAAATCTCAAAATCCAGCAGTGCTAATGTGACGAATCTCACACAATTTCATATATGAAATGCAGATGTTTGAGCATAACATGTAAGGGGAAAAAAATCTAACCTGTTGTCCTATGATCTTGCACAGTATTGTACTGGCCTCCGGGTCTCTTAATACGAAGTTGCAGGTTCTACTAGAACCAATAGTGAAGCATGATGAATAAATGCGAACGTTTGGACACTGAAACTCACAAGTAGCCCAATGTCAGGATATGGCCTCCATAAAAGCATTACAAGATAAAGAGAGAAAAAGCCCAGAATTATCTTTTTTTTCTAACTCTGGAGCTCAAATGTAACCAACCTCTCCAGACTGTGATAGAAGTTTACACCACGGGTTCCCAGCGTAATGATGCGTCTGACACATTCTCGATGAGGGAAGAGAACTCATCATTGACTTCTCTGGCAAAATCGGTGTTGAGCCTAGCGAAGACAATTCAGTCCAAGAACAAAGAAGAATTGAAAAAGATCAGACTCAGGAGGTTCGCACATCCAAAAGGCAAAATTGAGACGAATTGCAGAGAGATTTTCAAGAGAGTTAGAGTGACATACCTTCGGCAACAGATGGTGGCGCCGCCGCGGAGGCCTCAATCTTGGCGTCTCCAGAGATTAGAGTGGCATCGCATTCACCAGAATCTACCGGAGACTCCGTGCAGTTATCCTCGGATGTCTCCTCCGCGTCCGTCTGATCATCGTCTGCAGCCGCCGGCTTCTCGGCACTCCCGCCGCCATTTTCCAGCTGAAATGAAAAGGGAAATCCCCAAAACCCCCTAAAATTCAAACCAGAGCCTCCAGATGGCACGGAAAGGGTATTCGATGATTGATGAAGAAGAAGTGTCTCTGATCGGAAACCTTTTGGCGCTGGGGTGAAGAAGGTTTATCTTCCGAAGAAGATGGAGGTCTTTTGTTGCTACCGTTGCGCAGCGTGTTGGAATTGTTGCCAGAGATGTCTTCGCTCCGTGGCGGTGACCCCATGGCTCTTCCTTCTTCGCTGCTTCTAATCTCTGCTCCGATTCTTCGATTGTAGACTTTCCGATGAATCTCCGATGGTTGAAGAATCAATGCGAGAGATGAATTTTGAAAGAAAGAAACAAGAAAATGAGTGCGAGTATACACAAATTGTGTGTATATATACGGCTTTTCTTTTCTCGGTGGGAAAATAAAATAAAATAGAGAAAGTGAGAAACTATAATACTATATCATGATGACATGTAAAATCAAAGGGATAACTACCTGGACCGGTAATTGGGAAACTTAACCGGTCAAACATTTGAGATTTTTTTTTTTTTAACAAAGTAAAGAGAGAAGCGACAACGACATATAGAGAACATTGTTGCTCGAACTCACTACCGCGTCAATACACTTCTCCTTCTTCTTCCAAAAATGGCGCCGCATGATATTCGCCGTCCTTTCAAGCGACGACCTATCTCCGATCAACAGAAACGCCGAGAGCTTTCCATTCTCCGCCAGTCTCAGAATCGCACTGACGCCCAGCAGCGATCCCGAAACCTCGCATCTTCCGTCATCTCTCTCCAATCCACCTCTCCCGATGTCGACCCGGAAGTACTATCTGAAGCCGAGCCCGACCTCGATGCCGGAGAAGAATCGGAATCGAGTAGCTTTGACGTTCGCCAAGCTTCCAGGCTCAGAGGACCCGAGGCACGCAAGTGGTTCGCGAGGCAGCTAATGCTACCTGAATGGATGATCGACGTCCCTGATAATCTGAGCCTAGATTGGTAAACCCCTACTGTTCTTTTCATTCTTAAATTGAGATTTGTTCGGTTTGCTTAAATTCGAACTTTATAGAAGTCTGATTATGAGAAATGGTTGGCTTTAGGTATGTGTTAGCAAGACCAGCTGGAAAAAAATGTTTCGTAGTGTCATCAGATGGTACTACCGTTAGCAGACTACGCAATGGATCCGTCCTGCACCATTTCCCTTCTGCATTGCCTGGTGGTGCCAGGAAGAAAGGCACTTCTGGCCCTGCACAGTCTTATTCCATACTAGACTGTATATTTCACGAGGTCAAAGACTCTTCTTTTTTTGTTTTTTCTCTTTGATTTTATCGGTCTATCTCCGTTCTTGAGCTTACTAGGAGGTGGTTTGTTACTGTTTGTTATGCAGTTGGATCAGACATACTACGTGATTGATATGGTGTGTTGGAGAGGTTACTCGCTTTATGAATGCACAGCAGAGTGCAGGTTCTTTTTGATGCAATCAAAACTTGCTGAGACGGGTGCTTGTGATCCGCCTTCCTTTTACCACAAGTTTAGGTTCAGTGCAGTTCCTTTATATAACTGCGACCAAAGCGGACTTCACTCAGCTTATACAGGGTCATTACCTTATGTCAAGGATGGATTGCTGTTCTATAACAAGTAAGTGCATCATTTGATCTCTCCTACTCGTAAGATGCCCCATTTAGTTTGCTGCAGTTTCCATCATTTGAACTATCCTGCTGTCTACAGTATCATTTATTGTTTAAACACCACTTGCTGGTTTAACTGTTATACGGCAACATATCCTCTATTTCCCCACTAAAGTTCATGTAATACTTGCAGGCATGCACATTATCATACTGGAAATACTCCTCTGGTGTTGATATGGAAAGATGAGAAGTGTAGTCAGTATGTCATCGATACAGATAACAATGGACAAGTTCCAGAGAAACAATATGTAAGTGGACTTGACATACATTTACAGCTCATGGTTGGTCGTACAAAGGGTTTAGTATTATACATTTTCGGCCAACTAACCAATGTTTAACATATATTCTCTCTGTATCTTGTAAGCTCAGATTGTCTTGGAGTTGCAAGATGATGGAAAGCTTGTAACATCAGATGATCCACCCATACCGTTTAATTCCTTGAATGCAGATTTTTTACAACAGGTATGTTCAAGATAAAACGAGTGATTCCTTTTCCTGATAAGCCTTTTAAAACGAGCTTGAAAGGTCTATGAAGTATTCTAGTTAATGATGTTGTTTAGTAATTTTCTTCGTTTTAGAACCAACAGACCCCTCTAGCTTAGTACTGAGTTATATGTTTAGGACTCCATGTACCCATTATGAGAGATTGAATTTAAATTAGCTGAAGGATGCTTTCTAACTGTGGTTTGTGCCATGTTGGATATTGCAGTCAGGACTGTCTACAGGAAGCCTTATTCGCTTTGCCATTGGCGATGGAGGGCTGAACTGTGTGGATGGTAGATTTGAGAAGGCGGATTTACAGTATATCAGTGCGTCAAATCGAGCCCGAGCTTTTGCTGATAGCTATTCCAAGGTTACTACTCTCTTTCTTTGCATCTTGCATACCAACTTTAGGGAAACCATATTTCTTAAGCATTTATAATCCATCCTGCAGATCATGTTTCAATATATGGCCCGACATTCTCCCCTGAAAGTTGAAGATCTCGCATCAATGATTTCACATGAGAACCAACAAGACAAACCCCTTGAAGTAGAGATGTCCGATTGAAGAGTACTGTTTGGTCACTGTGTTGTCTTTTTTGCAAACAGAGAGACAAATTCTCAAAAACTTGCCCACCTTATGGCTTCTCACACACAATGGTTATGTTTGTATTAAGATATTTGTTCGATGAGAATGAGAAGAAATCTATTAACTTATATTGTCTACGGAGTAAAACTTGCAACTAAATTAATCAACTAACACTGTCAAAGAGAATTGTGTAAAACCTATAGAAAAAACCAAAGAAGCTAACAATTTGGCAGGAAAGCTGCTGTGTTAAACAGAAAGATCATGAAGCTGATGTGGTGGGCTCGCAGCTATCGTGAGCGCAAGCCAAAACATCTCTGTAATCTCTAGAGATGTTGAAGGAGTCAAACAATTGGCCAGTGCTACTCTTCTTGTACTCAAAGAGAAGCGATGAGTGATTGAAAGCAGTCAACTTCACAAACCCATAGTCATAGTCTCTGACCAAACTCCATTTGGGTATCAGTGAGCTAAAGGGAGACAAGTGACTTCCTGCACCACCAACAACAACGTGAATGGTTCCTTGGAATGTCCCTGAGTAGTGATCCTTCTCATTGTTCACACATTGGCTCTGCAAGCAGAAAACAAGAAGGTAAGAGACAAAGGCACATCGATAAGATGAAATTCCTAAGTAATTATAATTGGGATCGAACCTCGTAAATGGGGCAGGTTCGCTCATAGTTATGGACATGACCGTAGAAAGCAAGGTCTACTTTATATTTCTGCCACAGTTTCTGTAGGCTCTCTCTTCCCATAGGCTCTTCAAAGGTTCCTTCTTTGCCGTACCAGTCATTGGAGGAATAACCGAGGACACGATGAGCAATAAAGATGAGCCAAGGCTGAGTCTTTCTGTCAACAGTGGCAAGGCAACGCTCGATAAACTGGTATTGCTCTGAGCCTTCTCTCCAGTCGTGCTCAGTGTCTGCTATACAGAAGCGGAACATTCCGTAATCTGTCTGATACCTGCCCCATTCACACCGAAATCTTTAAGAATATTGTTCAGGAATCCTCAAGAAAACGTCAATGGTTTAACAACTTTACCAGAATTTAGCTCTATTCTCAGCAGGAAAGTAGAACATGGTCTCTGCAGGAACACCACATTCTCCTCCAGAATCTTTACCACCATAGAACGATCCTGTGTCTGGCCAATCACGCTCGTGGTTGCCACTGCAGTGAAACAAAAAGAAACTTTAATCCACTGCAAGAGTAGGTAGAGGAGAAGAACAATCATAAAGCTTTTTTCTTGTTGACTGACTAACCTCGCAATCATGTATGGAACCTTAGAAGCGACGGGCTCAACTTGAGCTGTGAACTGATCCCACTGAGAGATATACCCATTTGAATAAGTGATATCTCCAATGTGGAAAACAATGTCAATGTTGTTCAAGTCCTTGATGAGTTGGTCCGTTGTGTTGAGAGAACCAGGCTGATAATCATTGTATTCATTCGAGCCATCTCTCTCTCCCTGAAACACATTTTCATTATAAGTGACCATTTGAGATAATAGTCCGAGAGGCAAAGGCCTAAACGAGACAGTACCTTCCCCATGTCACCAAAGATTATGACCCTTTGTAACGAGTCTTGTCCAGGATAAGGAGAGGAAACGAAAGTGTAGTTCTTGCTCCAAACTATCGACCCATTGACCAAGTCATGGCCTAGCCTGTACGTGTATCTGAAAAACCAAAGCATTGAAAGTTATGAAACTGCTCTAGTACTCTTGGTTTAGATGATAAATGAGGCAAGATTGATGAAGATGTGGTACTCGCGGTTTGGCCAAAGTTCTTTCAAGAAAGCGGTATGGAAGAAACCCGGATCGCGCCAACCAACGCTACGAGCAGGATTACCTGTGAAGAAATTCAAGAGATTCCAGGATTGTTGCCTCACAAATCACAGTGAAAGATAAAGAGAAAAGAAACCAAAACAGAACATACCACACATGCTGTTTCTGTTGAAAGTTATGGTTCCAGCTGGTGATCTTCTGGCCGAAAATCCCTTCGAACTCCATTCAATGAACGGAACAGCCTCATTTATGTTGTATCCACTAGTCCATGTCACAGTCATCTATCAAAAGCTCAAAAACAAGCATGTTTTAGTGAAAGATACCAAAACATAGATATTGCAAATTTTGAAATTCTTCTCAAGTCACAAAGCCCTTGAGTCAAATGTTATGGTTAAACTTACTTCGTCCCAACTCTTCCCTAATGCAAGACGAGGGTAGACAGGGGCTTTAGGATTGACGAAAGCTACAGGATTCGAAACACCGAGAAGTTTGGGCTGTGGTACTCAAAAAAGGATCAATAATAAGTCCACCTGCTAGATATTGCAGATACAATGTACTAAATTGAGAGAACGTACACTCCAAAGGTTTCCGGAAAACAGTGCAAAGGAGATATCAGCTCTCTGGTTTATAATCTGCAACTTCATAATCACATTCCCGGACTTTATGTACTCTGGATAATTCTTCGCGTACATGTACTGGCAAATAGAAGAAACGGAATTAATGTTATCAGGAGATCAAATATAGAAATCATAGAGGAAGAACATGTAAGAAAAGAAAAAACAAAGCAAACCTTGATGGGAGATGAGCAAATGAAAGGAGCTTTCTCTTTGCCATCTGTTTGCCAACATGCAGATGCGCTAACAACAAAAATACAGAGTTTCCATAATTAAATCATAAAAGACACATTGGCTCATATTTCACCATTCAAAACAAACAATGTTGTTATTGTAGATGAGAATATTAATTACTCGAATTTTGCTGGCGAGAAAACTCCGATCCAATCGTCTGAAGTTGGCTTAGGGTTGGAGATAGCAACATGTACCCATTCCGTATCTTCACCCTGTAGATCAGGAAATATAACACAAGAGAGTGACATCAAAACCAATACCAATCTCCAGAGGGAAAACTAGAATCAGAAAACATCAAGGAAGAGAAATTTGGATGTGAAGCAATTAGTTAGTTATGGAACCTTTAAACCAAGGACTTGAGGGGAAGCGTGAATGTTGACACAAGTGTCCAAAGCAAGACTTGTTTCGTATATGTTAATCTGAGCCAATGGCTGATCTCCACGTCCATCGGCGTGATTTAAACATAAGCTCGAGCTCAGCAGTCCGATGAAACAGAGAAGCAGAATCAAAACCCTAGTCATCATCATTGCTTTGCTGTGAAACGGAAACAGACAAAACCCAGAAGAAGGGGTCCTAGGGGATACTTATAAGTTATAACAATAATCGTATCTGAGAATCTTCCCAAGATTGATTCATCTTTATCAATTTCAGGAGTTATCCAAATATCTTTTGATATATATTGGAACCGTTTTTGTAGAATATTCTGAGATGACAAATAACAACTTTTCTTTTCTTCTCTAGTAACAGTATTTGTATAATAACAGCTTTTCTTTCCCACCAAATGACTACTTAACAGTTTTTAAAGCCACATTTAAAAACAGAGCAATATATTTTAGATAAAATTAGTTAGATTAGCACTAATTCAACAAAATATTACTAATCTAGTATCCATTCAATAATTTTAACTCAAAACAGTGTAAAAAGAAGGACAAGGTTTTTTATTATATCATTGCCATTTTTATAATTATATTTTAAATTAAAAATAAACTAAATTAGACTTAAATCAATTAACAAAAATCAAAAACCCTTTTTTTTTCTAAAGAAGCAAAACCCGACAAAATAGATCTCTCTTCTCCATCTTCTCCATCGACAACCAAGGACTCTCACAATCAGTTTTCTCTCCAGTTTCGGTCGCTCCATCTTAATCTATTAAGGTCTGTTGGTTTTTGGTTTTAATTTTGATTTTATGACCTATCATCTGATGACCTATAATGTTGAATTTGGAGATTTCGATTTTGGGTGTTTGTAGTTGTTCTAATGGGGATTTCCATCTTAATCTGTTACAGGTCTGCTCTCTGCAAGAGCCATAGGGACAGATTCCAAGGCTTCTGCAAACGCTCTAATTGCATACTGCATAGAGAAACACAATTGGTGTCGTCTTAAACACTTGCGCTTGTGAGTATGTAAGACAAAGCGACAGAGTGAAAGAGAGTAGAGATATGGTATTTATCAGCAGCTGCATCAACAGCAAGAGAGCAGGCAATCTCAGCATCACTACCACCATATACAATTGAATTGTTGCGGATGAGATTCCTTGCTACACACAAAGCATCGTGGATACAATCTATAGAAACTAAATAAGTCTATAAAAATTATGTAAGTTTGTGCCCAAATAAAATTAAATCTATAAAAATTTAATTAGTCTATCAAAATTAAGCAAGTCTATGACTAAATAAACAAAAAAATCTATGAATACGTAAATAAGTCTATCAAAATTAAGTAAATCTGTGGTTAAACAAAAATAAGTCTATAAGAAAATAAGTCCATTGTTTCTGTAAAATAAGTCTATGGATTTTTTTTTTAATAATTATAATGGCATTTCTGTAATTCACATTTTTGTTAACGAATGGTTTGAGGGTAAAATAGGTATAAAAAACACATTAATAATAAAATTAAAATAAGATTCTAGTAATTAAACCATGAATTAGGGTCAAACTAATTTTTTTTCCATTCAACAAAATATAAATAAATAATTTAGTGTAAAATCGAAATTCAGAATATATATATATTATTCAATTTTTGTTGTTTACTAAACTGATTAAAAAAACGCAGCTCAATGAATGGTGTGGTTTGTAACAACAATATTTCTCTTCCATCGTTATGTTTTCGCATGATTTTATATATTAACACTATTACTGACGTGTTTATATCACTTAAGATATGGTTATTCTCTAGTTAAGAATGTCTAAACTCAATTGCCGAAGATGAATGTCAAGTGCTCCTACCTTTTTATCCACAAAACATCCTTATAAATTCTCTATAGATTAATTTTCTTGATCAAGTCTTATTTTCTGTTGTGTCTGTCATATATGCTTTTTTCCTCTACCGGTCCATTTGAATTCCCCAAATGAATGGTCGTGTGGTCGCGGAACATGCATTCAATGACCAAACAAAATGGAGCCTGATGAATGGTGTGGCTTGTAACAACATATAGTTCTCTTCCATCGTTATGTTTTCGCATGATTTTAAACTTTTAACACAATTAATAAAGGATTTTTAGCCCTAAAGATATGTTTATTGTATAGGAAAAAAGGTATAAACTCAATTGTCGAAGATGGATGTCAAGTGCTCCTTGTTTTTTATCCACAACATCCTTATAAGCGCTCTATAGATTGGTTTTCTAGATCAGGTCTTATTTTCTGTTTTGTCTGTCATATATGCTTTTTTCCTCTACCGGTCCATTTGTATTCACCAAACGGATGATCGTGTGGTGGCGGAACATGCATTCAATGACCAAACAAAATAGAGCCTGATGAATGGTGTGGCTTGTAACAACAATATTTTTCTTCCATCGTTATCTTTTCCCAAGATTTTAAACTTTAACACAATTAATAAAGGATTTTTTGCCCTAAAGATATGTTTATTGTATAGGAAAAAAAGTATAAACTCAATTGCCGAAAATGGATGTCAAGTGCTCCTAGTTTTTTATCCACAACATCCAGATAAGCGCTCCATAGATTGGTTTTCTAGATCAAGTCTTATTTTCTCTTATTTCTGTGATATATGCTTTCTTCCTCTACCAGTCCATTTGTATTCACCAAACGGATGATCTTGTGGTGGCGGAACATGCATTCAGTGACAAAACAAAACGGAGCCTGATGAATGGTGTGGCTTGTAACAACAATGTTTCTCTTCCATCGTTATGTTTTCGCAAGATTTTAAACTTTAACACAATTAATTAATGCTTTTTAGCCCTAAATATATGTTTATTGTATAGGAAAAAAAGTATAAACTCAATTGGCGAAGATGGATGTCAAGTGCACCTAGTTTTTTATCCACAACATCCTTATAAGTGCTCTATAAATTAGTTTTCTAGATCAAGCCTTATTTACTTTTATATCTGTTTTATATGGTTTTTGCCTCTACCAGTCCATTGGTATTCACCATACGGATGATCGTGGTGGCGGAACAATGCATTCAATGAACAAAAAAACGCAGCCCAATGAATGGTGTGGTTTGTAACAACAATATTTCTCTTCCATCGTTATGTTTTCGCATGATTTTATATATTAACACTATTACTGACGTGTTTATATCACTTAAGATATGGTTATTCTCTAGTTAAAAATGTCTAAACTCAATTGCCGAAGATGGATGTCAAGTGCTCCTAGTTTTTTATCCGCAAAACATCCTTATAAGTTCTCTATAGATTGTTATTCTAGATCAAGTCTTATATTCTCTTAGATATATCCTTTTTGCCTCTACCAGTCCATTGGTATTCATCATACGGATGATCGTGTGGTGGCGGAACATGCATTCAATGAACAAAAAAAACCCAGCCCAATGAATGGTGTGGTTTGTAACAACAATATTTCTCTTCCATCGTTATGTTTTCGCATGATTTTATATATTAACACTATTACTGACGTGTTTATATCACTTAAGATATGGATATTCTTGTAACATCCGTAAACCAAAGAATTGGAATTTTTGTGTGGTGTCGAACGACACCACGGATTGGTGTCGATCGACACCGGTTAAGGAAATTGATTTTGGTTTGATTTCAATTGTCCGGTTTGGGCTGGTTTTGTGTAAAAGCCCTAAGTTTCGTGAATAAATAGAAGGCAGCCACGTACCTTCATCACAGAGTACTATTCAACACCGCGTACTGTTCATCGCCGGATTCACTGTTCATCGCCGGAGTTACTGTTCATCATTTTCTCTCTTTCCCTTCCTCAATCCAATCAAGGTGAGTGCGTGGCTGTAGGTCCGTAATTCTAGATGGGAAATTGAGAATTGTTAGATTTAGTTTTGATGATGTTCTTGAGAGAGGTGAAGCTTTTCGTGTTGATTGTGTGTTTGAATCGAAATTGTGTTGAATAACTTGAGTTTTCTGTGTTTGTGGTGTGGTTTCTCTGCCTTCAGAATTGTTCTGTCGATCGACATCAGCTTGGTTCAGACAGACAATTGCAGTTTAATAGAGTTGAAATTGGAATTCAATTGGTTAATTAAAATTAAGTGGTTTAAGTAATTTGATTGATTAATTGAAATGGTTTAATTAATTATTTTCGGTTAAATAATTAATTATTATTATTTAATTATGAGAATTATTTAATAATTATTTGGAGATGTTTTTCATTATGAGAAAAATAATAAATAATTGTGGAAAATTATTTAATAATTGTGGTGATTACTTTAAGTGTCATTAATTATTTAAAGGGTGGTTTAAATAATTAATTGCTGGAAAATTTGTGAAAGTTTGTCTTAAAATAATTATGGAAAATTATTTTAAGAGGTTTAAGATAATCATGGTAATTATCTTAGTGGTGTAAAATAATTGTGGAAAATTATTTTAAGTGGTTTAAAATATAATTGGTATTTATGAGGAAATATTTTAATAACTATGAGAATTATTAATGTGGTTTAATGATGTGAGAAAATATTTATTAATTGGGTTAATTATTTTAAAGACTTAAAATGGTCTGGAATTTGCGTAAATGGTCTGTAGTCAGGATGATCGTTACACTGAGTATTTTTGGTAATATTCACGCATTTCTTATAACCATGTGATGCAGGTAAAGGAAAAATGTGATCGCGGAATCGAGCCCGGAGAAGAAGATGATAGGATTTCTATGTTTTATTATTTTATTTGAACCGGTTTAAGTTGTTAGACCTATCTGCTTTTGTTATTTGCTTCCGCTGAATATTGTTGAATTGATTTGATTTATTTATTTAAAGACTTTGAAGACTTCCGCTAGAATTGCTAGTTTATTTATTTAAAAAAAAAAGTGTTGGTTGTTTCATTTTGGTATCAGAGCCTAGACGGTTTTAGGACGTGCTAGGTTGATAGTTTTAGTATCATCCTCTTCGGGTTTCAGGCGATTCTGCGGTGAGTAATGTTTTGTGTTTTGCGTTTTGTTGTGTTTTCTAGTTTTACTTATCTACTGTTCTTTGGGGCGCGAGTGGGCGCGGTAGAGTCGGTGCCCGTGGCGCGGTAGAGTCGGTGCCCGTGTGGGCAGAGCAGCTGGCTGTGGTGGCCGAGTTGCAGGCCGTGGAGGCCGGAGTCAGGGTCGTGGTTTACTGGCAGATTCGAGAGAGAGTGCAGCGCCTAGCGTGGCGACTGCGTCAGTGACCCAGTTAGTTTCTTCGGGTGAGGCCGGTTTGGGCGTCGGTAGTGGTGCGGGAGATGGGGCGGCTCTAGGCAAGGGCGCGGCTCCAGGCCAGGGTCATGGTGACCAGATTGTGGGGTTGCTGACGCAGCTGTTGGCACGTTTTCCGCCAGTGGTTCTAGGGCAGGCTCCGAGTGCACTTCCAGTGGTCGGGGCGCAGCCGAGTGCAGGCTGAGCAAATGTTAGAGCAAGCTACGAGGCTTTTGGCAACAATCGCTTTTGGAGTTCAGTGGTGAGGTGACTATTGAGGAATTCAGAGGATATCTGAGTTGTTCAGGAGCTCGAAGAGTTCCGGGGAGCATGAGGCTCATTAGAGTTTTGTTTTGGAAATGCTGCAGGAGCAGAAGCTGTATGCTAAGTTGATCAAGTGCAGTTTCTGGCGGCGGCAATTGGTTTTTCTAGATCATGAGTTATGCAGAGAGAGTTTCCTGTAGATTCGGCAAGCTTGGGGCTATCAAGGTTTGTATTTAGATCGAGTAGTGTTTCCGGGATCAGAAGTTTTCGGGTATAGCAAAGTACTACAGGAGTTTTGTTAAAGAGTTTTGCGAGTTTGTCGTAGTCAATGACGAGGTGACAGTTAATGATGTTCGGTTTGTGTACTCACAAGAGTGCGAGGAGAGCTTTGAGAAGCTCAAGGTGTTTTGGGCATGTTACAATATGGAGATTGTCCTTCTTCCGACAATGTTAATTAGGTAGTGGTGGCGTTGAATCGATGGAGAGCTGTTTCAGCTCGAGGGCAAGATAAGGAGGCCTTGGTAGGTGAGAGTTAGCACTACGTGTTTTGTGCTACTCCGGAGAAGCCTTGGGGCTTAGAGCTAGTTGTGCATGTTGTTGCTTAGTAAAATCAGAATGGCTCAGCAGAGTGAGCATAGTTGGTTTAATGCAGTCGTGAGTAGTTGACTCCGAGTTTTTGGTCTCATCGAAGGGACGTTTTTGTGAGTGGTTGGGTTGGTGTACCCGAGGAATGAAGAGTTGAGATAATTCAATCTTATTGTTATAGACGTTTAAGAATTTTTCTCTAAGGGCTGCGGTCCTGAATGACTCATTACATTTTTTGGAGATGTTTGTCTCTGGCAGACTTACCTGATACGTGGGCGTCAGTGTGATTGACTTACCTGATTGATAAAAGGATGGAAGTGTGTATAAATGATTCGAGTCCAGAGGAC
>OVBJ01000459.1:0-55187 GCA_900406535.1 Noccaea bulbosa | reverse complement strand
ACTTCAGTTGTAGACTTCTCTACAAATTTTTAGCTTTGTGGTTTACTTTGTTTTTGTTTTACTTAAACTAATTTNTGGTTTACTTTGTTTTTGTTTTACTTAAACTAATTTATTTCTAAGCAAAATTATTTTTAAAAGATGTCAAACTTCAATGTCTTATTTATGTATAATTTGTTTGGTTTAAGTATTTTTCTTTAATTTTATAATTTAAATTTAAGTTTTTAATCTGTTGTAGACTTCGTTTAGAAGTCTACTTTTCGTAAACTTCAGCTGTAGACTTCACCTACGTGGGTAAAATGGTAAATTGCATCACGCGTTTATTGTTTGTTCATGAAAGACCAAATGGTCTTTTTACATCCCTTGGGGTACACTTTTGGTTAAAGAGTCATATTTAGTATAGCTTTTTTAAAAAAAAAATGTTTGGGTACAAAAAATGAAATTCCCTCATTTTATTTTGATGAATAAGACTAGGTGATCAGTGTACGTTAAGTTCAAACTATGAGAAAACCAGCTGGATTTGAAATTTAGAGGTTTTGGCCTTTGGGTGCGAAATCAGTGAACTTCTATAGAAACGGGACCAAACATGTATGCCAATTTCCTGGCCACGGGAATACTCGATCGTTTGATTGTTAGATTTTAATAGATTTATTTATAAACCCAAGTGTATTTCAGATCCCATTCATGCATTATTGGTTTTATTTTTACTAAAACTAAAATGTGAACGTAATGGTCGGTCTGAAGATCAATTCATGGATAGAGATATTCCTTCCCTAATAAGTCAGAAGACTTGAGTTTGTAAGCATACGTGACGAAATTTATAAACTCGCACACACAAACACACAAAAAGGTGAATAAAAACGCAATAGAGAATGTGAAAAATAAATAGAGGTAATTATTACACCATCATGATAACGTATCAACGTTTTTATTAAAATCTTTTTTAAGATTACGAGATGTATGTCGGCGACAGTTATAACCAAGAGAGGGTGAGTGTGTGAACGTATAGAAGACTAAAGAGTCAACCGACTAACGATTGCCGGCCAAATCAACGTCAGAGATTGATTAACACAGCCACGTCATCATAATTAACTGGTTTTCGATCTAGAGTTTGACTGTTTGACCCGCGGGAGAGTGTAATTATTTAATTATTGCCTAAACAAAAAAATAGCACGCGTAATGAAAAAGAAGTTTTAAGGAACACGGAGTTAGTTAAGGAGCAGTTGTTATTAAATGGCAGAGACCCCACGAGTTGTTGCCTTCTCCGGCTCGGTCCAGACATGAGACAGCCAAGCCGACCACCACCTCTAACCAAAAACTCGTGGTTGTAGCTTTCGGTGCGAAGCAACTGACGATGGTTTATAAAACACGTGGCTAACCATATAATGTAATATAATCCCCAAATTCATTAAGAAAAAGTCATTCTCTTCTTTATCTTTTTTCCTTTTTTAAGTTACAAACAGTTCTTTTGATTGAAACTGGTAACGGTCGTAATTACTCCCTATGCCCCATCTCTCTTGCTGTAATGCGCAGATATATAATAATACTCCAAAACCTGAAATTCTATACGGTTTGTGTGTTAATATTGTGGACATTTATAATCTTTTCTACTGTGGAGAGAAAACGTCCCACTCAAAAAGAATGGCAAAACTTGAAATTCTATATGGTTTGAAAACTTATCGACAGTATGACTTACCAATCTTTTTAAAATAATGCTTTTTCGTCAGTAAATAAATATTCTTTGGATGTTTCATTTTTCTTTTTTCTTGTATGTATATTCAATAAGTTGTCAAGTAATGCTGCCTAAATTTTTGTTTCTTGCCAGAAAATATTTATTTTAAAATAATTTTTTAATATTTTCATTTTAAGTTGTACTTTTGAGCTGTGCATGGTGTGATTCTGGCATCTAGAAGAACAAGTTGCCCAACATATTAATCTAGTAAAAAAACTACTTGCATACTACTTAGGATACAAAGCCTTAAGTACTGTTTTGTATTTTTCCTCCTTATTATTTTTTTTTTTTAATGTCGTTGTGTCATATTCTCAGTTTGCATCAAATTAATACGTCACGTGAAAACCCCTTACAAACACATAATAAAACATACTCCCTCTATTATTCAACAAGTGATGTTTAAAGTTTTTGCACACAAATTAAAAGATTATTTAATATTATTATTTTTCAAAAAAAAATATTTTTATCATTAATCCAAAACAATCTAACCAATTAAAAACTAATATAAATAATTTAAACTGTCAAATCAACAAAATTCTAATTAATTTTGTATTGATTTATGAGAATATTACTTATTTGTTAACAAAAAATAATAATTAAAACATCATTTATTAGAGAAGGAAGGGGAGTAATATATATATAGATTTGTATTAAGATAATTATAAGTTTATAACTAGATGTGTGAAAAAATACATGGGTCCCCCACCGACCCAAATCATCTGAATTATCGTTCAATTTTTAAATTTAGTTCTTCATATATTAAGCCAACCAAAATATATATATGTTTATAAGTGAAAATATTAAAAAGTCATATATTAATCAAAATAATATATCGCACCTTCAACAAATACTGTTAATAAAAAACCAACTATATATGTTATCGAGCATCTATTTATTTTCTTATTTTATAAAGATAATGAAGTTTAAACTTAGTTTTCATTTTGATTAAATCGAATAAAAATCGTCATGAACTAATGATATAACCAAAACTGAAAAAAAAAAAAAAAATATTACCGAAACTGAAGTGAATATTTGGATAGTCACAGGAGAAGTTGGTTTTGCATACGTTTTAGCTTTACAAAATGTGTCCGAACTTGCATTATAATGTAGAAGACAAGTAGAGGATCTGCGCGGGTTGCGTGGTGGTGCATTGTGTTTTTATCGAGAATACAAAAAAATATTAACAAATAATTGATTTTAACAAATAATAGTAAAATAAACATATTTAACGCGTAAAATAAAATTATTCAATCTGTATAATTTATTTAACCCGTAAAATAAAATTATTCAACCCGTAAAAAGATATTATTGGATCCACCAAAAAAAATTAACCCGTAGAAAAAAAATTATGCAATCCATAAAAAAGTATATAACATGTGTCAAAAAATCATTCAGTGAAATAAATATATTCACCCATAAAAGAAAATTATTTCATCCGTAGAACTTAATCAACCTGTAAAATAAAATTATTTAACCCGTAAAAGGATATTATTGAATCTGCAAAATAAAATTATTCAACCCGTAGGAAAATTATTCAATCAGTAAAATATTATCCAACATATGTCAAAAAATCATTCAGTAAAACAAACATATTTAAACCATAAAAATAAATTATTCAATTCATATAACTTATTCAACCTGTAAAATAAAATTATACAACCAGTAAAAGGATATTATTGAACCCGCAAAAAAATTATTTAACTCGTGGAAAAAATATTCAATCCGCAAAAATTTATCCAACATTTTCAAAAAATTATTCAGTGAAATAAATATTTTTAACTCGTAGAAGAAAATTATACAATCCGTATAACTTTAGTAATTTGTTGAACTCATTAAATCCATGAAATTTATTCAACGTGTGAAAGTAAATTATTAAATTCGTAAAAAAAAAGCTTAATAATAATAATTGATGAACATGTTAATAATAATAATAATTTAATAATAATTATTAAATTTTTCAGAATTTTTTGGGCTTTTAAATATATTTCTATTTTTTTCGACTCAATCAATTAACATATTCAATTTCTGGTTTAACTGAATCATCGGTTTTTTTTTTTCTTTCAAGTATCATCAGTTTTTTTTTAAGTTATTATTTTTATATTCAAACAGTTTTATCTCTTATTCTTGCATCCAAACAGTTTTTTTCACTTAGCTTTGTAACCAAACATTAGAATGTACTTCTCAATTAATAGTAAAGAGATAGATAGATAGATAGATAGATAGATATAAATATTTTTTAGTGACAAATATAGATGCCCATGGTATATATATAAAATCCGTGAAGGATTTGGAGGAGGAACATAAAGCGATTCAGATGCTTGATTCGACTATCTTATGTGATGGTTCGATGGATCTAGAAATTGCTCAACCCCAACAAAAAAAGGGGAGATTCTTTACTTAGCTAGATTTTAATGCCTTTTTAGCTGATGATTTGGAAGAGATTTGGTTGGTACCGAGTTTCTTAAGAATATAAATAGCAACGTTGTAGCATCAAGCAGTGGTTAAAGTCTAGCATATGATTGATTTTCCAGTTTGACAAATTTGTTAACGCCTAACTTCCTTTTTCTTATAAAAGATTCGAATGTTGAATAGTCCCCTATTATTTTCGGATAGTAGAATGAATGGGTGATTTGCGTATTCGATAAAAATAAGTAAACTAGTTTGACAAAAAGAATTGTTAGTCTTTTATCAAAAGTATATATTATTTTACTACTAATTCATATTCACGTGTCGATTTTATCCACCGTAACATGTGAATATAAATCAAACAATGTATAATCATGATATTAGTTATAAACTTGAGACAAATTGAGAGAAATGCCTTTCAATGAAAATCTACGATCAGTGTATTATCTAAATCAATGCAAGTTCTGCTGGATCGTTTTGTTCTACTAGATTTATAACTCGCGCTACGCGCAGATCTGTATTAATAATTTTATTTAATATACTAATAACTTTAATAACTTTAACTTTATTGTAAAAAAGTATTTAAAAATGATTTGCTATTTTCTGCCACTTGTATTTGTTTATTAAATTATATATTTTATTAAATAAAATAATAATAAACTAATTTTGAAAAGAGAAAATATAGGTTACATTTGCATGTTGATCTCGATTCACATATTATTTTTGAAATTATGAATTGATTTCACCTTATTAAAATATTAATTTATTTAATTTCATCTTACATAAAAATTTGTAGGAGCCTCTGAAACGTATTAGAATTTTGATAGTTGTTTTCTCAGTTGTTAACTACGTGTAAGAAAATTAGTATATCACTAACATAACACGCTGGTTTAAAAGTTGATAATATTATTATAAAATATTACAATTTCGTCAAAATTTCATAGCATTTTTGTTTGATAATTAGAATCTATAGATATCGTTGTTTGGTAGAAATCAATATAAAACTGAATGTTTATATCGTAGATATTATCGTTTGACAAAAACAGGCAGAATATATCTTAGATATATTTATATATTTTTCTTCATTTTTTCATAAAATTCAACATAAAAACATATCCTAAACTTTTCTATTTCAATAGTATGACAACATGATCAGTGTCAACCAATATTTTTTAAAGTGAATTCAATTAGAAACAGCTGAGAAATAACCTTATAACTTGTCGTGTTGTTACTGGCCAAAAATTTTTTATTATTTTAGACTACGTCGGTGTTTTTTTTCTTTATTCTTATTTTTTTTCTTCATTTTCGCTTGTCTACGCTAATCTTCTAATTTGCTTTTTTGTCTTGCGCTTATCTTGCTTCCTCTTTTTTGTTTTTGTTAGGTTTCTTCTCTTCCGTTCTTCTTTGAGTTCTTATTGGGGCGATTGCTTAAATAATCCACTTTTGGAAACTAATTGCTTAAATAGTCAACTTTCAGAAATTAATTGCTTAAATAGACCTACCATTGTACTTGGGCCTGACATTTTGCACATGGAGGATATATTTCTGCCTTTATGTTCCGAAAGTGGACTATTTGGAGTAATTATCTCTCTCTTATTTTTCAATTTTATCTTCGTGATTTCTTAATTTGATATTTTCGTCTTCATATTTGTTTTTCTTTGGTTTCATTTTTTTATTTTTCTACTTTGGTATTTTCATCTTCAATGTTCTTTGTTCTCATCTTCTTTATGTTCTTCTTCCATATCTTCTGCATATGTCATTTTGCAGTATGGGTTTGTGATCCAGCTTTTTTCCTCATAAAACTGGTAGCAATCGAACACCTGTCATCAGAACTCCTTCAAGGTGCAACAAAGATGATTACTCTGCCCCAAATTGTTTTATTGTCTACTCCTTTCTACCATTGGATTTTTTTGCATTAGTAGAAAATTTATAATCATTTTTTTTTTTCAGTATTGTGGTTTACATTAAGCTAAAATTATCTTTAAGGCTGTGAAGGATGTCGATGAAAGAGTGATGCCCGAAGTTTACTTAAGAAAGCAACCTCTCTGTTTGGCATGCATTATAATCTGGAACACAAAATCTTGTTTTGATGATGCAACTTGGAATGTTTTTCTAGACAAATGTGGTGCAATATGGATTATTAAATCTCCTCCGGACTCTCCTCTGCTCTATAGAATTGCAAGTATATTGCTTACTTTGTTAGCCATTATTGTTAAAACTTTTGTGATGAATTAAGCGTTATCTAGTGTGCTAAACTCAATTTTTCTTCTCTCAGTATAATTTTACATTGGGACTCGCAAAACTTGATATCTCTCATCATCTCATATGGAACTACACATGAACTCAAATGTCTTATGCACGACGTTAGCAATATTTATTTTTCTTTTGTTTCTATCTCCTTTTATTTCATATCTAGATTATGTAATGTTTGTTTTGAAAAATTCTTCAGTTGGGTGTAGCTTGTTTTTTTTTTTTTGTAATTCTCCAAATATTTTTAACAAAAACCGAAGAACTATATAGAATTACTTTGGACTTGTAAAGTATTTAATTTAAAACTGGTTATATTATGTTTTATATCATATATATTAGATTTATTAAAAAATTATTAATATTAAGTTATATTCTTTTTTGTTGGTATTAAAAATATATTTTATTTTATTTTATAAACTCTTTAAATATGAAAAATATATAATATATTTGAATTAGGAAATTGTCTTGAATTATAAAAAAGAAAATCATTTAATTCAGCAAATAATTAATATTATATGATGATGTGGAATGATACTATTGGTTGTTTAAAATTTGGAAAATTTCTTAGTTTTGGAAATGCTTATTTGGATCAATAAAATCTCATTTTTAAATTCTATGTGGACGCTTTTAGAAGTATTTAGCCTCAACTTTTATATAGTATAAATAGATATATGTTTTATAAATTTGTTATTTCGTATTTGTTAAAACATTTCAGTGATTATTTTTATAATTAAAACCATTATCTTAAATTAAGAATTTTTCATAATATAAATCTAAGTGATGTTGAATTTATATTAAACTATTAAAAACAATTGATTAATGTAGTCTAATTTAACAAATACAACTAATTTTATAGATAATGATATAAATTAATATTATTGGTTGTTTAAAATATGAAAAAATTCTTAATTTTATATGATGATATGGAATGATACTATTAGTTGTTTAAAATATGAAAAAATTCTTAATTTTATACGATGATATGGAATAATACTATTGATTGTTTAAAATATGGAAAATATGTTTAAAATATGAAAAATATATTAATTTTATATGATGATGTGGAATGATACTATTGGTTGTTTAAAATTCGGAAAATTTCTTAATCTTGAAGTTGTTTACGTGGACCAATAAAATTGCATCTTAAAATCTTATGTGGACACTCTCAGAGGCTTATAGCCTCAACTTTTATATAGTATAAATTTCTTATATTATATACCATTTTCTTCACTTAATCGTTTTGTTCTACCGATATATATATAGACTAAACATAGTAATGATAAATTATGGTAAATTATATACAGTGTTTTTTTGCCACCATTCAAGAGAACAATAATGGTAAGGCATGGTACAAATTGTACAAATGAAATTTGCATCATCAATTCTAAAATTGGTACCACCTTTTTACGGGTAATTTTTGTTTAACATGTGAAAATGTGATTGGTCAACGTGATTCTAACATTGTTGGATTAAGCTTGAAAGCTTAAGCCACAAGTTAGTTCAATCCTATTAGTAAAAAAAATCCTAATGACCTTAGGATTAGAGAAAGTGTTTTCTTTTAGAATTAGGAGATTGTGTGGTTATATAAGGAGATGTCAATGTGTGGCATAACTTATGAATTTAGAGTTTGAGAGTTGAGAGAGAGTTTAAATTTTGAGTAAGTTTCTTGAGCATTAATAAGGCGTAATTCTTTATATTTGGTGTTCTTTCATCTCTAGATTCTATATTTGGTATCAGAACCTCGATTAGAAAGGAAGGGACATGGCAGGAGATGATGATCTTGCTGTGGTGGTAGCAAAACCAAAAGAAGGAGGAGGAACCTCCGCTATTACGTGTCCCATGCTCAATACAACAAACTACACAGTTTGGAGCATGAGAATGAGGATGGCGCTTAGGGTGCATAAGGTGAGGGAAGTAGTTGAGGAAGAAACAGATCTGATCAACGTCGAGAAGAACAATATGGCGATAGGTTTAATTTGCCAATCGATACCTGAGAGTCTTGTGTTGACCGTTGGAGGGTTAGATACAGCAAAGAAGATCTGGGAAGCAATCAAAGTAAGGCATGTCGGAGCTGAGAGAGTCAGAGAGGCGAGAATACAAACCTTGATGGCGGATTTGGATCGTCTGCAGATGAAAGACTCCGACACGATAGACGAATTTGCAGGAAGGTTATCAGAGATAACATCAAAGGCAGTGTCCTTAGGCGAAAACATTGAAGAGTCAAAGATGGTTAAAAAGTTTATGAACAGCCTTCCATGGGAGAAATACATAAACTTAGTTGCCTCGTTAGAGAAAGTATTGGATCTCAAAGTTACAACGTTTGAGGAAATAGTTGGTCGTCTCAAATCATATGAAGAACGCATACAAGCTAAGGAGAGTGCACGAGAAGATACAAGTAAACTCTTGTATACAAACACGGAGAACCAGGGAGGACAATACAATCGAGATTACAATAGTAACCAAAGAGGAAGAGGCCGCGGCGGAAGATTTGGTTACAGAGGAAGAGGTCGTGGACGATCAGGGGAAGAAAGAGATTTATCGAATGTGGTATGCTATCGATGTGACAAAACAGGTCATTACGCCATGACCTGCCCAGACCGATTGCTGAAACTCCAAGAAGCTCAAGAAACCGACAACACCGAGACACAACACGTAGACAATCTCATGATGCATGAGGTAGTAAATCTTCAGGAGAAAAATTGCATGCCAAACGATTATGAGACAAACACCAACGAGAAGAACGTATGGTACCTTGATAACGGAGCCAGCAATCATATGACTGGAGATAAGAGATATTTTGCTAGCATAAATCATTCGATTACTGGACAAGTAAGTTTTGGAGATGACTTTCGGATAGACATCAAAGGAAAGGGCACGATCGAGTTCACTGATATGAATGGAGAGCCAAGAACCGTGACAGATGTTTACTTTATCCCAGACCTGAAGAGTAATATCATTAGTCTTGGATAGGCTATTGAATCAGGTTGTGATATAAAATTGAAGGGGGATCATCTCACAATGCATGATAGCAAAGGAAAATTGCTTGTTAAAGCAAAGAGATAAAAAAATCGCTTGTACAAAGTGAGTATGGGAATAAGAGACGCTGCAACCCTATACCTTACAGCTATGAACGAATCAAGGAAGTGGCATGCGAGGCTAGGGCACATCAACTACGAGACGATAAAAGCAATGACACAAAGAGAACTTGTGGAAGGAGTACCACATCTAGTTTTTGAGAAAGAAGTATGTGGCTCATGCTTAATCGGAAAACAATCGAGGAAGGTGTTTCCTCAAGCAACCTCTTATCGAGCTGAAAAGAGCCTAGAGCTAATTCATGGAGATCTTTGTGGTCCTGTAACACCAAGTACGAGTGGAGGAAACCGGTACATCTTTGTGCTCATAGATGATCACTCCCGGTATATGTGGACAATCTTGATGAAAGAAAAAGGAGAAGCTTTCAACAAGTTCAAGAGGTTTAAGGAAACGGTGGAACAGGATCTAGGAGTCAAGATTAAAGTGTTCAGAACAGACAGAAGAGGAGAGTTCACATCTCAAGAGTTTAACTCTTTCTGCGAGTTGGCTGGAATAAAGAGGCATCTCGCTGCTCCATACACTCCTCAACAGAATGGTGTAGTTGAAAGACGCAACCGGACTCTGTTGAAGATGGCAAAGAGTATGATGAAACATATGCATATACCATGCTACTTGTGGGGAGAAGCAATATGACACTCTACCTATATGCTGAACATAATAGCAACGAGGGCAGTCAAAGACAAGACTCCGTATGAGGTTCTACGAGCCAAAAAGCCGAGGATTGATCATCTCAGGATTTTTGGATGTATTTGCTATGCGAAGATAGTGAAACCACACCTAAAGAAACTTGATGATAGATCAAAGATGCTGGTGCATCTGGGAACAGAACCAGGCTCAAAGGCGTATCGGTTGCTTGATCCGCAATCAAAGAAGGTGGTGGTAAGTCGAGATGTCGTCTTTGATGAGACAAAGGGTTGGAATCGGAGTCTTGAGGAAACAAAGGGAGATGTTGAGAACTTGTCTTGGGAGATGACAAGTACAGAAACAGAGCAAACAGAATTAGAGAAGACAGAGACTAACAATGGTGAAGAGACAAAAGAAGAAGAGTCAGAAAAGGAATAAAGTGATCTGAGAGAAAGCGAGAAGCCGGAGCATGATGATCAAGGCGAGATCTTGTTAAGAAGATCAGACAGAGAAAAAACGAAGCCAAAGTATCTTGAAGTTACATACTTTCGGTTGTGGAAGAGGGAGAATTGTTATTGATGTGCATAAACAATGAACCGAGGAATTGGTATGAAGCTAAAGACTCGAAGGAATGGAGACTTGTTTGCGTTGATGAGTTAAGGTCGATCGAAAAGAATAAAGTGTGGAGACTTGTAGACTTACCTATTGGAGTCAAACCTATTGGCTTAAAGTGGGTGTTTAAGCTCAAGAGAAATTCTGACGGGAGCATAAACAAACACAAAGCTCGATTGGTTGCAAAAGGATATGTGTAGAGACATGGAGTTGATTTTGAATAAATCTTTGCCCTGTTGCAAGAATAGAAACCATTCGACTCCTCATCATTCTTGCAGCAATAAACGGTTGGGAAATATATCACCTTGACGTGAAGATAGCTTTCTTACATGGAGAGCTAAAGGAAACTGTTTATGTGCTACAACCAGAAGGTATCGAAGTGAATGGGCAAAAGAGTAAAGTCTACAAGCTTGACAAAGCTCTGTACGGTTTGAAACAAGCGCCAAGGGCGTGGAATAATAAATTAAATCAGATATTTATGGAGCTCCAGTTCAAGAGGTGTTCAAAAGAACCATCGGTGTATCGGAAGAAGGTGCGAGATCATCTCCTCGTCGTGGCTGTCTATGTGGATGATCTGTTTGTAATAGGAACAAACACTGGGGTAATCAATGAATTCAAGAAGGAAATGGCAACCAAGTTTGAAATGAGCGATTTGGGAAGGTTGACTTATTATCTTGGAATCGAAATAAATCAACATGGAGAAGGTATCACGCTGACTCAGAATCGTTATGCTCAAAGGATCTTAGAAGAAGCAGGGTTGAGTGATTGCAATCCTGTTCACACACCAATGGATTCTACGTTGAAACTCTCCAAAGCAGAGGATGAGAAGGAGATTGATGCTACAAGTTACAAAAGGAACATTGGTTGCCTTCGATACCTATTGCACACAAGACCCGACTTGGCATATTGTGTAGGAGTGTTGAGCCATTATATGCAAAGTCTCATGGCATTGCGATGAAACAATGCTTGAGACATTTGCGGGGAACTACAAGTTTCGGGTTGATATGTGAAAAGGTGACCGAAAGTATGCCAAAGTTGGTCGGCTATAGCGATAGCAGCCACAACGTAGATCCTGATGACGGGAGAAGCACAACCGGACATGTGTTTTATCTTGGAGAAAGCCCGATCACTTGGTGCTCGCAGAAACAGGACATGTTAGCCTTGTCTTCTTGTGAAGCTGAGTTCATGGCAGGAACTGAAACTGCGAGACAAGCAATCTGGCTTCAGGACGTACTCGGAGAGATCATTGGTACGATTGGAGAGAGGGTTGTGATCCGCATCGACAACCAATCAGCGATAGCTCTCACTAGGAATCCCGTTTTCCATGGTCGTAGCAAGCACATCCATACACAATATCACTTCATTCGAGAATGCGTAGAGAATGGTCAAGTTGAAGTAGAGCATGTTCCCGGGAGTGAACAGAAGGCATACATCTTGACAAAGGCACTTGGAAGAATCAAGTTCAAGGAGATGAAAGATCTCATTGGAGTGAAGAACTTGGCTGAAAATGGTTTTAAGCTTAAGGGGGAGAATGTTGGATTAAGCTTGAAAGCTTAAGCCACAAGTTAGTTCAATCCTATTAGTATAGGAATCCTAATGAGCTTAGGATTAGAGAAAGTGTTTTCTTATAGGATTAGGAGATTGTGTGGCTATACAAGGCGATGTCAATGTGTGGCATAACTTATGAGTTTAGAGTTTGAGAGTTGAGAGAGAACTTAAGTTTTGAGTAAGTTTCTTGAGAATTAATAAAGAGTGATTTTTTATATTTGGTGTTCTTTCATCTCGATTCTATAAACATTACATTGAAATAGTAAACTTAAATTTAATAATTACAATATTGTTAATCGGAGTATTATCTCTTGTTGTATCGCATCATTTTACCGCCATCTATAACCGTTTTTAAAGTTTCCGAATTATTACTAATTTTAAAGTCTACCTTTATAAGTCACTAGTCAAACTTTTAACAAATCCAAATGAAAGAGTAGTTTAATCAAAATTTTAACGATAAATTGATAAATTGTGTAGATTATGAATTTCCGATTGGCTTTCAAGCTAAACTCTAAGTGCAACCACTCGATTATGATAACTTCAGCTTATCACTTTGATAGTTATTAGATTAAGTAAAACATTAAAAAGGACGTAATTACTAGACGAAAAACTACCAAACGAAGCGGAAGACAACTTACTCACTGCATGTATGTGTATATACGGACAGTTGTCCCGTTTACCAAGAAGAAGAGAGACTTTATCCGTTAGCCGTTACTTATTTAGGACACTACATGAAGGTGTGTATTAATTTTCTCAAAGTCAACGAAGTCTCCGAAAGGACCCCACATCTTTCTCTTTGACTGCAGTGAGTCATCAGCGGAGTTTAACCGTTTTGCGCACGTAACCTCTCCCTCCGTTGTTCGAAGCGCGTGAACGCCGATCTTTCCCCTGGTGACGACTGACGAGTCTTTTCTCTTTTTGTGTTTTGCGTTTTGTTTTTCAGAAAAGAAAGAAATTCGTTAATTATTCCTTTTTTTCTACCGACCATTCCGATACATTTTTCTTTTAATTATCCGAGTTTGTATTTCGCTCTTACTTTTCTTTATTGATTTTGTAGCTGTGATATTCCCTTTTGTTATCATTGTTGAGTTTGGTGTTTACTTCTCTTTATTTACTTTTAAATAATAAATATACAGACATTTCAAACTAGAGTTAATTTACACACGTCTCGTGACTTTTAACTCATCTCAAACTAAAATTCACTAATAAAATTATTATATACATAATAAAAGCCTTATTTTATGGATGGATAATCTTCAAAAGCATGAAACAATCATTCAAACTAGTATGATTAAAAAACAGATCATTGGGAATATCGAACCAAGAGTTGATAATAGAATTTATCATAAAAAAGTGTTGAAAATAGAAGACAATACATAATAGTTTTTTTTTTTTTTCTTTTTTTTTTTTGTGAACCAAAAAGTTGAAACATCATGATATTAGTTAAAATTTATAACGCATATGAATAATATACAATTAACTCTAGACACGACCAGAAAAAACTCTAACTCTAGATATTTCTGAATATATTTTTTTCTGTAACGGATATAACTTAGACAACTATATTTCCAACCAAAACAGAAAAACGTAGACAACTAGATATAAACATAATATGTTGAATCAGATATATTTTCTAATTGGAAAGAGGGAGTGATCGTTAAATCGTTTATTCTTTCTCTGTTCTTTAATATTTGATGTTTAAGTTTTTTTCTTTGTTTCTTATTATTTGATATTTTAGATTTTTAAAGTTATTTTTTGNACTTTTTTAAAAAAAAAAAAAAAAAAAAAAATGTTACTTTTTGACTAATTAATGACAAACTTCAAAAATAAAAAGTTAAAAATATTTGAATACTTGAATACTATTGGGTAATGTTGAATGAAAAGTAGTTGGTTTAAGAAACCAATGCATTAATAACTTAACATTAAATATTTTTTAATTTATGTGAAAAACCTACGACATAAAATATTGTGGAACATGCTGTATATATTTGGTCAATGAGTTAACTACTCTCTCCTTTATTCCAGTAATGCCACTAGGTGCCGATCCCTAGAACTGATCAACACCACGTCATTCGAAATCTCTGATTCATTATTTAATGAATGATCTATAACTTTTCTACAAAATATTTAGACTTTTGTCTTTCGGTCAAATTGATTTCCGAGTTAATAAATCCTAACATCTTTTGGAGTATTACGCTTGCGGCTTGCCCTACTCTTCAGTATTTTTTTCTACCGTTTTTGTACTACTTAATTCAATGTGGATTTCTACAATTACTTATTTTGAAAGTATATCTAAAGATATTATATATATTTTAGTATTTTATTCAAATGATAAATAGAAAGAATATTATATTATGGTCTCGTAATTTAGATGTTGCTAAAAGAGAATTGAGGCAAAAACATGTTGCCGGGTCACTATCAACTACGGGTGCACAATGATGGAACAAAGCACAAGTCTTTCAACGCAAACTAACTACAACCTTCCTTTGGGGTCCCAATCCCCGACCCTAATGTTTTGGAATTAATAAACCTACGTACAAGGCCATTATAATTTATAAATAACTTCACACACTGGTTACTTTGTAGTATTATTATTATAATGGACCATAAAATCAAATGCATATGAACTGCAATGATACAGTGTCCACTTTGTTTCGTGGGAGACATTTACCAGATTTTATTAAATTGGTTTTTCCCCTTTTATGAGTTGGGTTATTGTTAGTGGGTGCAAGTTTATTTATTTAATTTGAACATCCAAAATTTTCTCCTGATTTTATCGAGTTTTTTGTTCCCATTCTTTGTAAACGGACAAATAAATAGCCATTGAATTTGAAAATAGCTTGTATGTTGACAAGTTATATATGATTTCATCACAAGACTACGGGAATGATTTTACCCACTAACAACTAAAATCCCATCACAAGGTTTCAATAATCTACATCCTTCGACACCATCAAAACAGAACGACTTTACTCTGCAATTCATTTTGAGATAGACTAACAAAAAAACATTTTGAGATAGACATGTACATTCGAAGCTAGCTTCTTTCCATTAGCCAAAATCTTCGATTTCTAACCAAAACATCAATTTCCCGCATAGTTATAAATGAGATGCAATAATGTTATAATTCAAATATTTATTATTTAACTATAAAGTTTCCAAATAGTGAGATCTTAATATAAATTAATAACAATAATCATATATATATAGCTGGGAAATTAACTACGTAGAGGAAAATATTTAAATATTCTTGATTTTTTTTTCAAACTTCTGGTGAAATTAAGGAACGAGAACATACATTTACATCACATATTTATTACTAGTGGTCAAGTCTACAATATTGCATGTAGTTGCGAGACTTCAGAGGTAACGGAAGAAATTATCGACAGGCATTTGATCGTAATATCTTAATAAAACCCAAATATGATTTGCTTATATCAGAGAAGATAAGTCAAATTGTCTTCACAATTTAAGACAACCTCCTTTAATATTTTTCCAAAACCATACTGGTTTTTTTTACAATATATTTTACGGAATCATATTATTAATTCTTGTGATTGTCAAACGGTATTATCCTGTGTCTTCTTTATTCTCTTCGCACTATATAATTTTTAAATATTTTATTTAAATTATTTATCAAAAGAAAATGGTGATTATATGCATACATAAAATTGCATACAAGTTATGTATGATTGGCATTATCGTAACAAAAATAACAATGCTTACTTTGCAATTAATCACATAAATTGTAAAAACAAGCTAGCAATTGGTGTCATCTGGTATAAATAAACAGTAGAAGAGCTGACAATGCGGTTATGATATGGTCTAAATATATAACCAGCTAACATAGAAAGATATATAATATTTGTGAGAAATTTGGGAAAAAAAAAAAACTTCGACAATTTGATATATATATATACACATATAATCTCTTATAATTAAGCTTATGTCTAAAAATAACAATAGTTGATTTTTTTTTGGGGTCAAAACAATAGTTTATTAAATAATATAACACCGAAATGAAAGAAATATTCTAGTGCCACTCGCTCAGATCGAAATTCGAAAGTTATATTCTCTTTTCCTCTTTACCTAATTTAAAAATCACAAAATAAATTCAATTCGAATATAACTATCAACATAGTATATGCTCATACATAGTATTTTTTATCACTTTTCTCTATCCGTATTTCTTGCTTCATGTTTTTTTTCTTAAATATTAATGATTACTTTAATATATAAAGAAAAAGGTGGAAAACATAAAATAAATTGTCAGAGAGAATCGAAGGTCCACATCAGTTGATCGTAAGTGTGAAGAGAGTGAAATCACGATAAGAATTAAGTACCAAAAACAGAAATTAATATGACACTAAAAAAATAAGAAACAGAAAAACAGAAAATTTAATGTAAGAAAGACACGTGTCACTAAGGTACCCTACACTAAAGAGATCATCTCTCTTCATTTCAAGGCTCCTAAACTCTCACTTGTCTCCTCTTCGGATAATCCTATGCACCCCTCTCTCCCTATAAATACCTCTTCATTCTCCCTTCTCCTCCACCACCAAACCCACCGGAAAACAGTCACCGGAAAAAAAAAACAAAAACACTCCCAAGATTTTCAAAACAAAGTTGTTTGTGTTTCTTTTGTCTACTTCTGATCAGAACTATGGTCGGACATCCGATGGAGAAAGCTACCAACGGTGCGGCGGCGCTGGAGACGCAGACAGCTGAGTTAGCTGAGCCGTCACCGTTTCGAAAAATCATATCGGTGGCTTCCATCGCCGCCGGTGTTCAGTTCGGTTGGGCTTTACAGTTATCTCTATTGACACCATACGTGCAGCTACTCGGAATCCGACATAAATGGGCTTCTCTGATTTGGCTCTGTGGCCCAGTCTCCGGTATGCTTGTTCAGCCCGTCGTCGGTTACCACAGTGACCGTTGCACCTCAAGATTCGGCCGTCGTCGTCCTTTCATCGTCGCCGGAGCCGGTTTAGTCGCCGTTGCTGTTTTCCTGATCGGTTACGCCGCCGATATAGGTCACAGCATGGGTGATAAGCTTAACAAACCGCCGAGAACGCGAGCTATAGCGGTTTTCGCTCTCGGGTTTTGGATTCTGGACGTTGCTAACAACACCCTGCAAGGACCATGCCGAGCTTTCTTGGCTGATTTATCCGCAGGGAACGCGAAGAAAACGCGGACCGCAAACGCGCTTTTCTCGTTTTTCATGGCGGTCGGAAACGTATTGGGTTACGCGGCGGGATCTTACAAGGGTCTCTACAAAATTGTCCCTTTCACGTTGACCGAGTCATGCAATACCTATTGTGCAAACCTCAAGACGTGTTTCTTCCTCTCCATAACGCTTCTCCTCCTAGTCACTTTGGTCTCGATCTGTTACGTAAAGGAGAAGCAATGGACGCCGGAGCCAACCGCCGACGGGAAAGCCTCGAACGTTCCGTTTTTTGGTGAGATTTTCGGAGCTTTCAAGGAGTTGAAAAGACCGATGTGGATGCTTCTCATAGTCACTGCACTAAACTGGATCGCTTGGTTCCCTTTCCTCCTCTTCGACACCGATTGGATGGGCCGTGAGGTGTACGGAGGAAGCTCAGACGCAACCGCAAGCAAAAGCGCTTCAAAGCTTTACGGCGACGGAGTAAGAGCTGGTGCGGTGGGGCTTATGCTTAACGCGATCGTTCTTGGTTTCATGTCTCTTGGTGTTGAATGGATTGGTCGGAAAATGGGAGGAGCGAAAAGGCTTTGGGGAGTTGTTAACTTCATCCTCGCTATTTGCTTGGCCATGACGGTTCTGGTGACGAAACAGGCGGAGAATCACCGGCGAGATCACGGCGGCGCTAAAACAGGACCGCCTGGTAGCGTCACAGCTGGTGCTTTAACTCTGTTTGCAGTCCTCGGTATTCCTCAAGCGGTAAGTGATGTTTGTTAGTTTACACTTTTTTTCATCAATTGGCTAATTATTATTTTTAAAAATTAGGAAATAGTTTAATTAACTAACGTTTATTTGACCAAATTTTCTAATTTTTATTAATTGCAGATTACGTTCAGTATTCCCTTTGCACTAGCTTCCATATTTTCAACCAATTCCGGTGCCGGCCAAGGTAAATTTTCTTTTTTTTGAGCTGTTTAGTTATTATAAAATTACCCTTTTTGTTTTGGATAATACAAGTTCTACAATCTTCTTAAAGTGTTAGGACCTTAAAAAGCTAAAAGCATTGAATACGTAATTTAATAACTTATTGAGATGATTCTATAAGTAACCGATATTAAATTATTAAAATATATGGGCTTCACTGACCCATAAGGAATATTCCATATTTACAACAAAATGATATCTCTACCAAAATTAAAGTTTTACTACACACACCTAAGAAAAATTGTAGTTCTGAAATAGTATATTTAAACTAATAGATTTGTAATCTTTCATTCCTCAGGACTTTCTCTAGGTGTTCTGAACCTGGCTATTGTCGTCCCACAGGTAAAACCGTTTGAAGTCAGTTTTGTTTATTTAATTAGAAATGAAAAACGTTGTGGCTGATTTATATTTTTGATTGCTTAAAACGTAGATGGTGGTATCTGTGGGAGGCGGACCATTCGATGAAATCTTTGGTGGGGGAAACATTCCAGCGTTTGTCTTAGGAGCGATTGCGGCTGCGGTGAGTGGCGTATTGGCGTTAACGGTACTGCCTTCGCCGCCACCGGACGCTCCTGCGTTCAAAGCTGGAGCTATGGGATTTCATTAAGTTTTAGCAGTGTTTGATTGGCTCTGTTTCTCTCATAAAACAATAGTGTTATTACATAAAAAAGACAAAAGAGGGGAAATTAAACTCCTTGGGTTGGTTTGTATTTTACCTAAACCCATTATCTTCCCCTTTTTGTTGTAACTGAATTTTAATTTGGAGTCTATTTTACTTTTTGTTACCTCTTCAAGGCTTGAATATTAATTAGGATTTCATTGTTTCGGACGGCAACATACCTCATTTAATTATACTATAAAAGGAAAGGTCTGCATTTTAAAGCTTTCAGAGATCGAACCCGACAGCAACAAACTTTCTTCACTTTGCTGCCTAAACTTTGGTGTTCTACTCGGATGACAAACTTTTCAGTTTAGAGTTTTGCTTTGAATTTCATTTTATCTACTCTAGTTGCTTCTCGGATTTCAGTATTTCCCTTTCAATTTCTTCTTAGTAACTTAGTTGTCGATCAGTTTGGTTTGACATTACACATATTTGTTTTAACTTTTTTTTTTGCGCAACTAATGTTGTTTTATTGGTAATAACTAACTAGGGTTGGACCCGTGCACTGCACGGGATGATGATTTCTAAATTTATATTTTTATTACTCCCTCTGTCCCTTTTTATAAGCTGTTTCGAAAATATTTTTTGTTTCAAAATATAAGCATTTTACACATTTCAATACAATTTTTACTTTATCAAATATTGTGTGACCAATTATATTCTGATGCTTTTTTTATGGTTGGTTAAATTATATTTTATCTATATATCAAGTGATATTTTATTGTTTTGAAATAGTTTTCTTGATTAATGTGTTTTATTCAAAACAGCTTATAAAATGAGACAGAGGGAGTAAAAAATATCTCTTTAACTATTTTAATTTTTTTGCGACGGATTTATTGGTTCTTGTCTTCGTTTGTGCTCTATAAATTAAATATCTTAACGATTATTTATAAAGATAAATAACTTAAAGCATTGATCACATGCCCAGACCATACAAAATATGGGCTCTGTGTTAAAAAAGTTTAAAATGTTAGTTCTATAATTTTTAGGAGAAATTAGACACTAAAAAAAAAAAATTATGGAAATTTAGGCTCTAAAACTAAAAAAAAAAAAAAAAAAAAAAAAAAAAAAAATCAAAAAGAGACATTTATTGGATCCCACCTCACACGTGCTTCCAGCTGGCCCGATTGACCACATATTCAATATGATAGATTTAAGCATATATAAACTTCAAATCACTACAATATAATAAGATAATTCAAAAAAAAAAACTTAAAATAAAAAACTATTCTTAAAAAAAAACTATACTTCATGTATTTCATAAAATAAGTTGAAATTTTATAATATTCAAATTTGTGATAATTTTTTCTAAAATATTTTAATTTTTTAACCAAGTTAAACTATCTCAAATATTTTAATATCTTCATATAAATATTTTCAATTTTTTCACTGTGAAATATTTATTATAATAAAAAAATTATTTGGTTTAATTATATATGTTTATCAACCATATGAAACAAAATATATGTATAAATTTGGATGATTATTAAATTAATCTTATATTTCTTATGGTTTTTTTTTATCATTTTGGTCTTTTTTTTATAATAGTCTTTTGAACTATAACACATCATCATTTCTATTGTGGAACTTTGATGATATACTTCATATTTTCATCATTTTAGTAATTAATATCTGTTTTAAAAAACTCGAATTATAATTTTTAGTATATGAGTAATGTGATAATTTATTTATTTATATAAAATTTAGTTCAATAAAAAAATGAGAAAAATATAGTATTTAAGGAAACAATTAATTGGATATATTGACTAATATATGGAAAAAATTAAATACTAAAATTTGTATAAATAATTAATATAAGCTATTGTAAAATTAAAGTAATGCAATAAATAATCTTGTAAATATTATGTTAAATAAAAAAATTCTGAGAATGAACTATGTGATGACACATCAACATGTATTCTCTTATAATATATTAGGGATAAGATTACATGTTTGACAAATGTTATATTTAGAGGGAATAATCATTTGTTTTTTACATAAGATATGTAGTTTACAATATGTAGGTTTTATTTGGTCCGCGGGTTGACCCTCAAAACCACTAATATAAAGCGGGGCGGATTTGAGCCTAGCTTTCAAAATCGCAGCCTGCGACAAGCTGACCCGCATGATCCGCCAAGAAAATGAAACTGATCCGTCTGACATCTCTAATTAAAATGTGAATTACTGCAACTGCTGGTAGTTTGTTTTATACCCGCTTGACCCACCCTGGAAATTTTTGTTACATATTTTTTTTTGATTCATATCTGCTCTGCTTAAGTTTGCAGATAGCCGCATGTAACCCATAAATATTTAAATAATAAAATAATAAATTGTTTATTCGGTTTGGTTTGGTTTATATTAAGATCAGTTTCAGTTTACTGGTTTCAGTAATATTATTCGGTTTGGATGGTTTCTGTGTCTACCCAGTTACTACAAATTACGTAAAACTAATTAATTTGTGAAGTACTGAAGTTGTGAACTTCGGCCACAACATTGATTTTCTAATGTAACTTAGATTTTTTTTTTTTTTTCGTGACCGGAAATGGGCTACAACATAGGCTATTAAAACCCACCATGAATGCTCTCTAGATTTGGGTTTCGGTTGTTCCTAAACACACCTAGATTCAGAATATAAGTTTATGGATATAACAATGACCAAATCCACGAATAATTTACTTGCTATGCATGATATTCCCGATCGGATCAACAAAAGTTAAAAATTTGCATCCGCCCAAAAGATAATTAAGATAATTACTTAACTACAGTCCACATCATCAGTAGTTCTCGGTTTGCAGTTTGATACTTAACTACCTAGGCTCGAGCAAAGAACACCTCGATGTCAACCACATAGGCTATGTACAATCAACAAAAATCAGAGACCTTTAAAAAATACTTAAAAGATTGATTTTCAAGATTTTCAAAAACACTCATAGCTCAGCTGGATGTCTCCAACCGATGACTTGTCTCCTCTACTCCAAGTTCTCTTTTGAATTATCTTTCAGCTTTTTTGAAAGAAAAAACCCTTAGAAATACTTGAATTTTTTTTTATTTGCTCGAAAAAACCACAAACTTGTTAGACTCTCATAATTGAATTGAAATTGGTTATATGTTGCAGAATGATGCATTTCAAGTGTGTTAGGTTCTGTCCTTCATAACATGAACTAATCGAAGAGCTTTTGGTCCCTCGTCGAAGAGGAAAAAAGAGAGTTATCGTAAAGTTTTGGACTACGTCACTGAAGACAACAAGAAAATGGGTTAAACACAAAAAGAGAACAAGTTGTTGACAACATGGCTTTTGAAGACACCATTGTTATTCATCTTGTGTATGATGAGAATAACGACAAAACAATAGGTTTGAATCATGTTTAACTGCAGCCTGATCAGCCACATCAAGATCAGTCCCCTCACCCCACATCAAGATCACTATACGCTTTTGACTACAAACTCTTGATTTTACAGAATAGACCTCTCCAGAGATTTACTCTGCTTTGCAGTATAAGTTGTTTTATAAGTATATTATTGTTTCAAAATCTAATTTGTTTTCACATTTCTATGCAATTTTTACGTTAATTATATTTTTCTGCAGTTATTTTGTAATCTATGATAAGTTGAATTGTAGTTAATTTAATGAAGAAACAATATTTTCAAAAAAAAAATTGTGCCTTAACCCATAGTATAGTTAAAAATGCCTCGTATTAATATGAAGATTTTAGTAAGACATAATTACATAAACGTTTTGTTCAAAATATCGGCCGATTTGACGATTAATCGGCCGTTAAATCGCTAATCGGATACAGCTGACCGAGTCGATTTTTCCTAATCGTTATCATAAATCGATCAACGGTGATTTGATTGGTTTGATCAACTAATACCGATTAATCCGAATTTTTTTAAAACCATTTTGTTTGATTAAAAAATTGAAGCCCATTTACTTTATTTTTCTTTGGCATGTATTAAAAAAATGAAGTTGGCCCAAAATAAAGATGAACTATTAGTAAATTATCATCATTTAGTCTTCATCGATAACTTGATCATTGAGGAATATAAAGATAAAAAAATTAGTAAATTACCATCTTTTAGTTATTTTTTGTATGTTTTTCATATGAATAAGACTACTTTTGAGAATTGGTTAAAATGATTAATATAATCTTTTGTATAAGTTTATGATTTTGATATTAATGTCTTATATATAATTTTAAAAATATATTAAAATATAGTAAAAATCTGTATTTGGTGATCGACCCCTGAGTAGCGAGCGATTAGCAAATTTTGACATAGCATAAACGTAACAAAACAGAGCCCAGAAGGGTTAAAACCGGAAACCGGAAGAGCGACGTGGGCCTTATCTTCTTCTTTTATCTTCTTCACACACACACACACTTGCTCAGAACGATTTCGATTCCAGACTTTCAGAGTAATCTCACCGGAATTTCAGTGCGATTACGCAGAATTTATGATCGAATCGAACATGCTTCTCCATACGGTATCTTCTTCTGCTCCTCCCTTTCACCGCTTCTATCTCCACCATTCCCAGATTCTCCCTCCTTCAGAGTCGCTTAAGCTCTCCCCCAAGAAGATTTCTCTTCAGGTAAACACTCCACGTTGCCCTCTTCCTTTCAGTTTTCACGATTCCCGCATCAGGCATAGCCTGTTAATCTCAGTAATTTTAGGGATTTTGGTTTCTGATTGTTCTTACGACTCTTAAATCTTCACTTGTTAACATTCAAAACCACATAATTTGTGTGGAATCTGATTAGAAGGGATTCAAATAGAATTTCGTGGCTTTTGTGTATTTTATGTTCATTGAAATTGCTAATCTTCCTCCATGTTTTGAACTTGTGGATGAAGGCAGATACATGGAAGGACTTTGGCCATTCGATCTGTTCATGGTATTTCACATCTTCTTCTTCTTCTTCTTCTTCCCTGCTCAACTTTCATACGTTTAGATTACTTGTTTGTGCCACATCCACTTTATATCAAAAACGTAGGTGTTCTTTTGGGGTATGAGGATTTTTTTCCATCGCTTTAACCAGTCTTTGAATCCAGGAGCAACTGAAACTATTTTCAAAGATTTTGATTTGTAAAATGCATCGAGCCCTAGATGTGTTGATCCACCAGATTGATAGCTTCGGATGTGTTTGTACTTTGTATTCTCACACCATATGTGAATCTCCGTCTGCAGAAGTTTCTGCTCGAGGTTTACCGGTTTTGAGCAAAGCTTTCTTGAAGAAGCTACCAAGCAGAGGATCTACCTTTCTGCTGGGGCAGAGCGTGTTGATGCTCTCTGCTAACCCACAGTTAGCAGCAGCAGCGGAAATCATGAAGCCTGAACCGATTTACGAAGTTGGAGAGTTATTTGAGCTAAGCATTCAGCTTTCCTACTTGCTGTTGCTACTGGGTCTGCTCGGTGTTGGTACTTTCTATGTGATCCGTCAAGTACTTGTCCGCAGAGAACTTGACCTCTCCGCTAAAGAACTACAGGTAATTGAATCCGCAACTTATTTGTGATCCAAGCACTTGCGTTTGTGGTAAAAAAAACAGTAGAGTGAGTAACTGAGATGAAAGACCGCTAGAGATTCAAGAATTGAAATGAAGAGATGATAATATTGATGCCTCTCATGTTTTTACAATGGATGTTATGAACATTTGACCGGCTCAAGGAGACATGCTTGCTCCAACCATCTGTTAATTTTTTGATCAAATCTGTGTTCTATGATTTTTTTGTATGAATTATCTGAAGGAGCAAGTGAGGAGCGGCGATGCAAGTGCAACAGAGCTCTTCGAGCTCGGTGCGGTGATGCTGCGAAGGAAGTTTTATCCTGCAGCCAACAAGTTCTTGCTTCAAGCCATCCAGAAATGGGATGGTGACGATCAAGATCTTGCCCAGGTAATATAATAAACTTACACACCCACACACACACACACACAATGTGTCCAGCAAGTAACAAAAAGCCTATTGACATTGTTAAATGCAATTGTGGAGATAGGTCTATAACGCTCTTGGAGTGAGTTACGTCCGAGAGGAGAAGCTGGACAAAGGAATCGCTCAGTTTGAAATGGCGGTGAAGCTGCAGCCAGGTTATGTAACAGCTTGGAACAACCTTGGAGATGCTTACGAGAAGAAGAAAGAGCTGCCTCAGGCGTTGAAAGCGTTTGAAGAGGTTTTGTTGTTTGATCCTAACAATAAGGTGGCTCGTCCTCGACGAGATGCCTTGAAGGATCGCGTTAAGCTCTATAAAGACGTTGTGGCGGTCAAGTCCAAGAAACGGTGACTGTGAAAAGCATCGACTCAACACCAAAGACCTGTTCGTCTCTGTCCTCTCTTTGCTTTTCTCTTTTTGTTTGTTTGTTTGTTTGGTAATTTGGAAGGAGATTTTATGTTAATATATGAAAATGAAACTTGGTAACGAATAAAGCCACTCATCTTATTATTGGAAATCGATACAAATGTTTAGAGGTGAATAATTCTGAAAACATTAATGGAAATAAGCTCGCACAAAGATACAAAAGAAGAAACATAAATTAAGTAGAAGATGAGAGGATACAATAGTAGAGTTTTGAAGGTTTTTAAGGACACTTGAGCTTATTGCCATGAGTACGGAGAGTGGCGTAGCAAGGACATGATGCTGTGTTACCGGAGGTTCCCGGCGGCACACACTGACACTTGGCACAGCAACTTCCGCAAGCTCTGTGACACACTTTCTTCCTAGACGTCTCTTTGCATCTCCTCGCGCACGCATGCCCACAATCTGCAGATTTTGGCTACTCGTTAATCTAAACTACTTGTGAAAAAGCTGAAAACAGAGGAACAGAGTGTTTACTAACTGAATCGTGGACGATGGCGTGTTTTCTTAAACGCAGCCGTTTGGATCTCGTCGTTCGTCTGAATCTGTTTGGCAACAAAAGAAGCCGAATGTTTACTAACTTATACTCTCTCGAAAGTCTGTTTAGTAATCACTTTTTACCTGAGAAACAGAGGAAGTTTCAGCATTGCTGTATGAAGATACCTCTGCAAGTACCTGTGAAGAGTGAATAATCAAAGATCAAATGTTTTTATTTAATTAGTATGTTTGAAACAAGAGAGAGAAACTAATCTTGAAAAGTGGGGTTGAAGAGTTTACCTGAGAAAGCAGAAGAAGAGATACGAGCATAACAAAAGCCGACACTTTCATCTTCTCCATCTTATGGGTTAAGCTATAGTGTCTTTAGAAGTTTTGAAGTAGTGTGTGGATATAGAAGCTGTGAGTACGATTCTTTATATAGATACATTTCAGCTATTTTGTCTCTTCTTTTTTATTTTGTGATAAAAACAAAACTCCTGGTGGATAGATATCACATGCATAGACTTTCATCGCTGGACAAAACATTAATCACAGATTTTAGATTGCGTTTTGCTGTAAAGTGTGTTGGAGTTTGATGCAACATGGCTTTGGAGGATATATGACTGGTGTGCACGGAAGAGGAAGAAAATTCAAACCTGGTTCAATAAAATCTAAATCTAAATCAAATTTGTTACATGAAAATGAGAGTTGTTAGAGAGAAAAAAAAGAGATTGTAATGTAATATGTGTGACTTCACTGACTTGTCAACACACGAGTGTGGAGACAAACGTACTTAATATGTGTATAAAGTAAGAGGCAAGGTACTTTGGAAGTTAATGTCTTAATGATATCTTTGCCATTAGAGTGTTTTACAGCTGTATCTTAGTTCAGACATTGAAAGACTGAGAGAGATAGGTGAAGGAAACGCAGACGCTGTGTTTGGCGTTTAAATGCCGACGCAGTACGTATTATTGTTTTAATATTTTATACATTCAAAAGTTTCAAACGCGCAACGTAGAACGATACCATATAACTACTTAGATAGTTTCTTGCGGTCGCCGGTTGGTTTTCGTCATGTCATGCATGCATGTTATAAAGATTATGTATATTAAGTTGTGTTCAAAAATCGGTAATCGGTTAATCGGACGGTAGGACTGTGATTAACATTTTTTAAAAAAAAACAGAGATTAATCGAAGATTAATCGGGAAGAAAATTTTGATCATATTTTGTATTTTTTCAATATTTTCATATATATAACCTGCAAAAAGACAAATCCTCTAGTAACAGAAAGTAAAGGATCGTGGGAGAATGGGCACCAACATCAGATAGACCTCTGAGCAATAAAGGCAAATCTGTCAATGAGTCATGTTATTTTAGGCTATTTTAAAAAAAATACTTTTGCTCGGTCAAAATAGGTTGACCAGACAATATCTACGATTAAAACTAAATACATCGGCGGCTTTCCGATTGACGTTTTTTCAACCGATTAATTGCTTTAATCGGCGATCTTTTGAACCTGGATATTAAGTATGAAAACAGAAACGCAAACGTATAATATACTCGTTTTTGTTTGGTCCTAAGAGTTGGTTGCTACTTGCTAGGTGTCTCTCATTTAACAATTTTAAGTTTTTCATATATGATTGAATTGTTGTTTCATAATCTAAAAGACCCAAGTTAATGTATTTGTTTTACTAAATCGAAAGACAAAAAGTCACAAAACACAGCGTGCAAATTGATACATTAACTGTGGCCTGTGGGGAAGATAAGAAAACGACTTCAGAGAACACGACAAAACTAAAGTTAAAAATACTATTGTAATGAAAATGGGCCAGGCCCATTAAGTGCATCATTCATTGGGCCGTTTTAATTTGGAAAATATTATAATTCTTTTTTTTTTTTTGTGGGTCGAAATGTATCTTCTATGGAATGAAATCTCGCGGTGAAGCTTGGCATCGGTTTTTTTTGTTTCCTTTGGTATAGCCACTTTAGTGTTAATCTCATTCGATTTATTGGCATCATTTTGTTAATAACATCATGAACTCTTTCACAATTTGTCTTCCTTAATCTGTAAATTGTTTTCTAGATCGATCTATACACATTATATATAATATTGTCTGATAAATCTAATATAATTAATCAGCATAGAATCGGCGTGTGATGTGAAACAATGTCAGGGAAAAATGTTTGTAAGTTCGGTCAGGGTGCTCTTTAGTCGACGTCCAAGGTTTGAAAGATGCAATCACAACTGAGAACAGTTTAGCTAATNCAAGGCACATTTTTTTTTTTTTTTTTTTTGATAAATCCTATCAGCTCATCCGGTCACCTTCGGTAGGAACGCACCAAAGTACTACACCGCTTATCTCGAATTTGGAATGCCTTCTGACTAATGATAAGAGATAATCAGACGGCCTGCATTTCTGATTACCAGGTAAACCAATTGGGTCTAAGTCCAACTAACAGTCTAGACTTCCCATACAAATGTGATTCTTGTTTCCAGAGAGGATCGAACCCAGGGGAGTTTCACATTCATCCAAGTTTTTCCTACCACTAGACCACATAAGCGTGGGCGATCAAGGCACATGTTGATGTTGGACATGCCGTTGTTGTTGGATCGAACATTTTCAAGAAATGTGTTGAAGATGCCACATGGTGACAGAAGCGGAACCAGGAGAGACAAACACAAATGAAAATTCATAATCTTTTCCTCTAGATATTTTTTTTCTTTCTAATAATGTTTGTTTTGTAATGACCTTGAGTTTTGGTTTATGGACGTGATTGCCTTAATTTCATCTACTATCTGCTGAAAGAAACGAAAAAAAAAAAACTCATATATATTATTTGAAAAATTAGAGACAACAAATATCAAACACAGCTTTACAAAACATTTCACAATATATAACTATTTATCATAAAAATGCACTAAGAAAAAGATAGTCTTTTGATTTTTGTAAAAAAATTCTGTGCTCATTCTTACGATTGTTTGGACCTACGACAAAACTCAATAAACACATTGTGCTAGTGAAACAACAATTTTTTTTTTTTTTGGTAAGTAGTGAAACAACAATCTTTTTCAGCTATTTAACACACAAGCTAGAGTTTGACACGTGAAATATCATTTGAAAAATCCAAGTCAAATATTTTCTTCACCTAATAAAATAATCAACTTTTCTAACTTCTAACCAAATCAAAATAAAATTAATTTCTTAGTGTATCTAACTATCTACGTGGTGTCTGAATAAGATCTCTCATTATGAGATCGCGCAGATTTTGCGGAGAACTGTGAGGAAAAACCCAAATGCCAAAAAAATATTAGAGAAATTGGCGTGGATAACAATAAAAAAAAGTGAAATTAAACAAATAACCATAACAAGTGTATGGCTAGAATATAGTCTAATAATTATGTATTAATGGCAAAGTTGCCCTCATCACTTTTGTTCTCTGTTTTTGTTCGTCNTTTTAAATCAAAAAAAAAAAGAAAAAAAGAAAAGTTTCTTATATAAGATGTTTTAAAAAATGAATCTTGTGTTTATGTTCCTTTCTCTTTCCTGTTTTCTTATCTTCTCTCTCTTCTTTTTCTCTCTTTCTTAAAATAATATTAACTAAGATACAATTTTTGTTTCTTCCAATAATCTTGCTCTTAGTCAATTTATTCTATGTGTATCAATCTATTCTATGTGTATAATATATATAGTAAGTTGATCATCTCCATTTTGCAAAGGTTAATTTCGTCCACAAACAATGTATTTGGTTACTCCTTTTATTTTGATTTTCATATGGCTACAAAATTAATTTGGACTCTCAATATAGCTATCCAACTAATTCACCCAAAATATTACTAGACGTGCTCAAATGACAATAATTTGATTCCTATACGTGATTTGCCTCTCTCCTTTTTTTTTGTCTCTTTCATAACTAAAAAATGCATATAGTACATGTTAATATGTTATGCACATAATAAGAATTCCGACATCGTCCACTATTATTCATCAATGCAATGGGGTCGAATGTTAACCTATAGTACTCTCTAATTTGAGTTTATAATAAATTGCTTACTAAAAGTACAATTTTACGACAATATAATTTCAATAAAATTGATAAAGGTAGAATAAAAGCTCTTACATTGAATGAATAGTTTATTTTTTCTAATGATTCTAAGTTTCTACCAGTAATTGACACCGAACAAATATGAAACACAATACTTATTTGGACAACTTTGTCATTTTATCTTCCATAGTTTTAAATAAAAAAGGTCGAGGAAGAGAACATCAACACAAATGGATGACTCTTCGAGGAATCGATTTGGAGCCAGACGATCCGACCCGGTAAAGTTTTCGTCGACGGGTAACATTTCTTCTTGGAGATCGTTCTCTTCCTCTAGTTCCGTCCTATTTCCCGGCGACTCTTCGACAACTCCTCTCCGTCTCCTCGGCGTCCCATTTTCATGGGAAAAACTTCCCGGAGAACCCAAAGAGCTCTCATGTCACCGGAAAATGGAATCAACTAACAACATTTTGCCTCTCCCTCCTCACCGGAATAACTTCCTCCCGGCCGCGGGAAAACACTATAGCCCCAAGACCACCCGTAAGAAGAACACGTCTTCGACGGCCATGAAAGATCCCTTTACGGCGGCGCTGGTGAAGTGTTCCAAAGGCAGCGCCTCCACCTTACACGGAGAACATACAGGCGGCGAATCAAGCAAGGCCTTGAGGAAGAACAGGATTTGGTTAGTAAATCTTTATGCTTCTTGTAGAAGAGCTTGTGCAGTTTCAGAATCCATTGTTTGTCTTCCGAGGGCCGTTGACGGAGTTGTTTCTTACGATCATCTTCTTATGACAAATCGTCGTCGTCGCCGATAATAACTATACAAATTTGTATAGAAGTTGTGCTACGTTAAAGAATATATTTCTATTTAAAGAAGTTGTGCTACGTTACGTACATCTTCCGGGACCGAGATTACGGTATTATTTACGACTCCCATGCAATTCACATCATGTAGCCATATCGGGAATATAAATGAATCATTATATTTGTGTAGAAAACAATTAAAATCTTTTATATATTTTCAGAATTTAATGAAAAGTCGAGTGTAGTACAGTAATGTACACATAATTTTCAGAATTTACCTTTTTAAATCCAAATGGTAAAACCATAGTATAAATCATAACCATTAGTATGTCACGCAACGAGAAATACATGGAACATTAATACTACACAAGAGTAGTATTATTAAAACTAATATATAAAAGATTTTCTTTGACAAAAAAAAAACTGAATTTTAATAGAAAACAATTCCATATATTCTGCTGGAAATAACTGAATTTGTTCACAATTCAGCTGAAAATTATTTCTCTACTATTTTGAAGAGGAATAAGTAGAATAAAAACTTTCATCTATCATCTCTATTCCACTAATTTTTATTCCACTTCCGTTTATTCAACTAATTTTTTTTAAGTACACCATTTGCAGCCTAAGTTTACTTCTCTCAACTTTTATACTAAAGCAAACTACTGTAATTTTTAGGTGAATGTTTTATACTAAGTGGGTCATATAAAATGCTATATAAACGAATAATGTATTAAAACAATGATGGAAGTGATGGGTGTATATAAATGAGAACTTTCATTGCCAACGACAGACAATGTTTACAAATGATGTGATTCTAATTTATTGACATTTATCCGCCCTTCCTATTCTCTCATCTGAATATTTTGATTGATACACAGTTTAGGTGGAATTATTTTGGAGGACCTTGAGAGATAAATACCGTGCTTTACAACCCAATGTGTAACATATATATATGATCATTATCCCCCTTTTTGTTTATCATATGCACTGAAGCCCTCATTAGTCTATTGAGGGGAGCAGAAGACGAAGGAAGACTCACAGGCCTGAAAATAGCCAGAGGAAGTCCGGCTGTTTCTCACCTTTTATATGCAGATGATAGCTTTTTTTTTCTGTAAAACAGACGTTCTGCACATTGCAGAGCTTATGCAGATCATTGACGTATATGGAAAAGCCTTAGGTCAGCTTCTAAACTGTTCAAGTCCTCTGACTTCTTTGGCAGCAAAGTACCCCTCAAGATGTCAAAGCATGTGTGAAGACGACGTTAGGGATAATAAAAGAAGGAGGAATGGGCATGTACTTAGGCTTACCGGAAAATATATGCGGCTCCAAAAACCAGGTCTTCTCCTACATTCAGGAACGTTTAAATGGAAAAATAAACTTCTGGTCGGCAAAGCTATTATCCAAAGGAGGTACAAATAAAATATGTGGCACAAGCTCTCCCAACCTATGTAATGTCATGCTTTTTGCTTCCTCAAGCGATAATTAAAAAACTACGAGGGTCATTTCCTGGGTCTGGTGGAGTACCAAGATAGATAATAAAGGTTTGCACTGGGTAGCTTGGGAAAAAATATGTATTCCCCAAGATAAAGGCGGTCTGGGGTTCAGGGATATGCACAACTTCAACTTGGCACTTCTAGCAAAACATTTATGGCGTCAATTACGTTACCCGACCTCTCTGCTGGCAAGGGTTTTAAAAGGTCGGTACTTCCGATATACTAATCCGCTGAACACCGGGAAAGCAAATGCGCCATCTTATGGATGGCGCAGTATTGTTGCGGCAAAAGATCTCATACAAAAAGCTTTGAGGATATCGAACAAATCTGGTTTTGATACCAAAGTGTGGGTTAACCCATGGCTTCCTACTATCCCGGCACGTCCGGCGCTGGACAACGGAAATGGAAAAGATCCTCCCCTCTACGTCAATCATCTTATTGATTTCCATACAAAGGAATGGCGTCAAAAGAAACTTCAGGAACTCATCGATCCGGGTGATATCCCACTCATCATGAGCTTAAAACTGAGTAGAGTTTTTGATAGGGACGGTTAAGTTTGGATTCACAATAAGTCAGGCCAATATACGGTCAAATCTGGATATTCTTTGGCGATGGAGTCCAAAGAGAAGCTACAAACCCCACTGGTCTTGGAACCTAGCATAACGCCTATTAAACAAACACTATGGAATGTCAAGACTACAAGTAAGCTGAAGCATTTTATGTGGAATGCGGTGTCTGGATATGTAGCATCATGCAGCAAGTTGGTTGAGCGGCATTGTGGTACAGACATAAGCTGTCCGAGATGTGGAGAAGATGAAGAATCAATAAATCACATTTTCTCTGAATGTCCTCTGGCCCTATAAGCGTGGGCCTTATCGTCGATTCTGACCATTCCAGGAGAATTCTCGAGTACTTCCATCTATAAAAACTTTGATCATCTACTATGGAGAGCACAAGAGATGGGAGCAACAGAAGAACAAATGGAATCTTTTCCTTGGATCTTTTGTTTTATTTGGAAGGTTAGAAACGAGAAAGCCTTTAATAGTGAAGAGATTTTGGCACTTGACTCCGTTCAGTGGGCAACAAGCGAAGCTTTAAGTTGGAAGATGGCACAAGTGGTGCAATCTATAGTAGAAAGTGACGATGAAACAGAAACTTCGTCACGTGTTGGAGAGGATCCGTTATGGTCTGAATGTCAAACGGACGCGTCTTGGGAAAAGAGTGATAAGGTCGTTGGTTTCGGCTTTACGCTAATAAATGAAGATAGATCGAGTTTCTTTGGGTCAAAAGCTTGCAGGAATGTTCAATCAGTTTTACACGCAGAAATGGAAGCACTACTCTGGGCGATGAAGAACATAAGTGATATAGGATTCACTTCCATTCATATCCAAACCGGCTGTCTGCAATTGCTTAAAATGGTTAAAGAAGAAGAAGAATGGCTGGCATTTACAGCCGAGATTGAAGAGTTTGTGTTTCTAAAACAATGTTTTCACGTTTTGTTATTTCTTTTATTCCTCGAACTCTTAATGTCCATGCAGACTCCCTGGCTAAGGGATCGGAGCACGTTCACATGGGATTTGCTTTTCTGATGTAAAATTGTTGCCTCCGAACAGGACGCCTCTTGAGCTGCTCCTATCGCGACAACGTCGTAATAAAATGGTTTGGTTTTTGCCATAAAAAAAAAAAAAGTGTAACATATATGATCGTGAACATGTAGCTCTACTAGTTTATAACAGTGTTATTGTATCATCGATCGACCACACAAATATTTTTTACATTTTTAATACCTAATTTTGTATTTTAGAAATTTTACAGTTCAGGTTGATGTGTTACCATGCAGTTGAAAACCGGTATTATAGATATTGTTGGTAAAACAAAAAGTTATGGATTTAATTTATTTAGATTTTTGATATAAATGAAAGCTGGATTTATATTTTTTGGGTCAAATGTGAAAGCTGCATTGATTATATATTTTCTAAATCATTCTCAAATCTATATGTAGATTTGCAATTATAAGAGATCTCCACATTTAAATATAAATCTTCAAAGATTAAAAAGAAAATATATCTATTAAAAATTGTCTTTCTTATACATTTTTAGTTTTACTATATGAATCATAAAAGCGTGTTATATAGTTAACATGTTTCTAAAAATCACTGATTGAATATATACCACATTTCAACGTATAATTAAAAATCAATGAATAACTTTTGATCTCAACTAAAATTGAGAGGCTATATATTAAGAAGAAGAAAAGATTATGATTATGTCATAACCATTCAATCAAATAACTCCTCGAACCGATTGTTATCGACTGGATTTATGAAGAGGGAGACGATGAATCTTGTTGCTCCGCTCCTCCTAACATCGCACCTTTTCATTGCTTCATTCGTAGATGCAGGCAAAGTCGTTTTGAAGGATCCCAACTTCACTCTCTCTTTCGACGACGTGGAAGCTAGTTTTTGTGAGTTTTTCTTGATTGTTTGTCTATTTTGCTTACACTTGCGGGTTGTTGTTTCCAAAACATTTTTTTTGTCGCCTATCACTCACACTGTCACACACACGTAACGAAAATGAAACCCTACTTATTACACGGCGACAACACTTGTAGTCGTATAAACCGTTTTATCTGGTTATCTTTCACGGTGTTGATACTTGTTTTCGATAAGAGGGTTTGAAAACACATATTTTGAATCTGTTTATTTGAATTTCTGAGTAGTACTTTATATATACTTGTTAAATTCGCTGTTGCTGATGAAAGGTTCATGTTTCAGCGCCATCAGTGAATGCTACAGGAGAAACCGGAGTCCTTTGCGTGGCCGAGCCTCTCGACGCTTGCCAAAACTTGAGGAATAAAACTTCTTCTTTTGTGTTGATCGTAAGAGGAGGCTGCAACTATGAACACAAAGTCAGAAACGCGCAGAGAAGCGGTTTCAAGGCTGCCATTGTCCATGACGATGTGGACCGTGACATCTTGCTAGAAAGTATATAAAATCTATACCATACAAGTCTTTAATCTCGAATCGATGCTACAAATTAAATCTTGATTTTGTGAATAAAAATTTCAGTGGGGGGATACTCGAACGGTATAAAGATTCAAGCGGTTTTTGTGACAAAAGCAGCCGGAGAAACGCTCAAGAAGTACGTTGGTTTGACGGAAACGAAAGTCATGTTGGTCCCTAATGTAGATGACTCGGCACGGTTCGCGACCAGAGCATTGATCTTGTTGCTGGTTACGTTTGTTGTTCTTGTCGCTTATGTCTGCGTCTCTAGCAGGCATTGCACAACACCTATCAACAACACTACATCATCTAAGTTACACGGGATGAGCCGTCCAATGGTGAAAGCAATGCCGAGTGTTACATTCACTTGCGTACACGGCGGAGACTGCATGATGACTGCTTTCTCTTGCGCTATCTGCCTCGAAGACTACACCGTTGGGGACAAGCTCAGGGTCTTACCTTGCGGTCACAGTTAAGTATAAATCTCTCTCAGCTTTGTTAGAACAATCAAAAATTCTTCTTATTTTTATTTTTTTTGTCGGGGGGTGTTTCAGAGTTTCATGCCGCTTGCGTAGACTCGTGGTTGAGTTCATGGAGAACGTTTTGTCCAGTGTGCAAGCGAGATGCGAGAGCAAGCTCTAATGAGCCATCAGCTTCAGAAAGAACACCGCTTCTCCGACCTTCTATTGAATCACCATCATCATCATCTGTAGTGGTTATAGACCCTCCTCGTGTAGGATCATCACTTTCTTTCTCTCCAGAGCACATGAGCTCGTCTTACATTCATCAATCATTCAGGCAACAAACCTCCCCATTGAATTCGTCGTCGCAGGGATCATACATCACCTGCGTGGGCTCTTTGAACTCACCAGGTTACTCGTCCATATCACCTCTCAACGCGATCGACATGCCACCATATCGGACTAGCCCAAGCAACGCATCGCCTGCGTTAGTCCAATCAACAAATCATCGGTTCAATTCTCTGCTTCGCAGGGAATCAGCAGGTTCATTATCTCCTTTCTCTTCTGCGCACTCGCTTCGAGACTGTTAAGACCAAGCTTCCACCAGACACCATAGAAGAATCTGTGCCTCTCTAGGTCCGGTTTGGTTTGGTTCATAAAAGGGGAGGATTCTTGGATAGCTATCTAATAGCCACCAAGGGCCGATGAATGTATATTACCTTTCTGTGCATGTTGGTTTCATTTCTTTATACACTTTTTTGTTCGAATCTGTATTGTTGCGACAAGAAACATACATCTCAACTACCAAAGAAATGTCAAACGAGACCCAAGTTTAATCTTTGCGTGAGTAATTCTATTCAAAACTTTTGAGATATCTGAGGTTTAACTAAAACTACAACGTCAATCGATTTAAAGACTACACACAGCAGAGAGAGGTACCAGATTCTAAAGTCAAATCACTCAGTCCGTTGTCGTTTTGCTTTAATTTCTCTCATCCAATCCTTGCATTCATCTGCAGAGCCATTGGGATAAGCTAGCTGCCATGTGATAATTTTCTGTTGCTGCAAAAACAGAGCAATCAAAGATTTCAGAGAGAAGCAAGAGACGATTCAAAGATTCAATAAATGAAATGAAGCCTCCTTACCCACTCACGGATGCGGGATCCGCTAATCTCCGCAATTTGCATGATCTCCTTGCCATTCACCAGAGGCTTTACGTCCCAGATGTTATCAAGACCTGTAATGTTCAATCAAGATATAACCTTATTATCCGAAAATCAGCTTCGCGTGTTCATTTGATGTTCTTAGTTCTACTTTCGTGAGTCTGGTAATCACAGAAAATCCAGGTAGCCTAACTTCTTCTGCCTTTTCTTGGAAAAAAAAAACTCATCTTTAATGCTACAATCTATTAAACATACTAAAAGCTTACCCAGTTCACGGATGGTTTCCTCGATTGTTAGATAACTTTCTCGCATCTTGTCCAGTTGGAAATCCAGGAGCCCAATATCTTGACCTTCGTTCATGCCATCAACCGTACTCAACAACAAAGATGTTAAGAGTGCAACACGCCAGAAGTCTTTGATCTCTCTGAGAAGAAACCCTGACATAGTAACAAAACATACCATTTTAGTTATAAAGCTTTAAAAGTTACAGAGAAGACTATCAAAAGTTATAAGTTATCGTATCAAATGATTCTTCAGATTATCTATAGAATGAGGAGGACTCTCATGATATTTAGAATACTGTATGAGAAACAGGAAGACATCACGAAGGTTACCTATGATATCGATTCACCAAAATACAATACCATAGAGTTTATAGAGGAGTACCTGTGAGTACTCTTATTTTCGAAGATGCTGGGACCTCTGGATCATTAAGGGAGATGGACTTCCAGTGCTCAAGAACATCAGTGGCCCAATCAAGCTTGTCCATTTGTGAGTCATTCTGCGACTGAAGGGGACCAATCAACGAGAGGAATCTCTCCGTGGTACGATGTATATTCATAACCTAGAGAAGATGGACTTTGTTATCATGATAGTGATAAATCTGATAATCTGTAAAGCAGTCGAACGTAAAAAAGGCAGGGTAAAACGAGATAGTGTTCTCTTGAACAGGAGTTACAGGACCACACTGGCAATCTAATGCAGAACACAGGTGAAGGCTTTGATTTCCCTAGTTGCTGCAAATAAGGCCTAATATATTGAAAATTTCAATGAATATTTAGAGCTCACCGTTTCAGCATCACTGGTCTTTCGCTTCATGGAGAATTTGAAGATGTGGTTGACCACAGGAATCTGAAAAAAGGCTCAAGTTTTGTTAACTTAAACAACCAAATTCAAATTTATAGACTACCAATACAAAGTTATTTAACCCAAGAAAGGATGAAAAAAGTTCAAATACATAAGGAATTACAGTACCAATTTGCCTTTATTGTCTTTGTAAACGGTCTTCCTGAAGTGGATAAACAGTGCAGCATACAGAGCAAGCCTTCTTTGTTCAGCCTGAAGCCAAACGATAAGACATGAATAAAGGAACTCCGACTTTAGCGGTCAAAGAAGAAGCAATCGCGAAAGCAATAACTTACACTGAACTTTCCTAGCCCAGGTGTTTGAATGAGGCTCCACATAGCTTCCAAGTAGGCTTTGCAGAGGCTAAAATAGCGAGACATGTGAGTGATTTTTGCAAAATATGAATAACAGAGTCACAGAACCAGATTTGCTAGGTTCCCAAGTGTTAAGAGAAGAAATGAGATAAACCTGCCACAATTCTCTGATGGTGCAGGCTCAGATGAAGACGGAAAGGCAAAGACAACCCTAAATAGATTCAGATCAGAAACATACGTTACTGCCGAAACTGGTCCGTTTCCAGATATCATCAGATCGATCTGCACCAAGAAATCAAATTGCGTATCGATAAGCCCTACAAAAAAAGAGGTTGCCAGAGAAAGCAGCTATATTCAGCAAGCAGGAAGATCAGTTACATACTTCATTCCCGATCCGCTCTCTGCTAATTTTTTCTCCAAGAGCGACCCTTACTTCCTCGCTTGAAGCAGCTTGTTTTAGTTCTTCATCAAGCGTAAAACCAAATCTTGCACCTGTTATGGCGGTAGATTAACCAGGAGTGACAGAACAACAACCACAGAGCTCGAATGAAGGATCTGAGTTGGGAAATGTATGACATAAAATGAAAAGAAAAAGACACGTACCAAAGCGAATAGCCCGGAGAACTCGCAAAGGATCATCCAGAAACGTAGCTTTTGCAGCCAATGGTGTAACAATTCGTCCGGACTTGAGGTCATCGATGCCTGTGATTTTACCAGTTCCGTGTAAACTATTATTCTGAACATCATAGGAAATGAATTCTGGCAACACTAGGATGCACTAACCTCGTCCTGTTAGGTCTTCTACCGAGCCAGTGTTAATGTTGTAGAACAAGCTGTCAAATTTAATAAATCATAAAATGTCACAATTTGCATTTAGTATCACAGTTATGCTACTTCTTGTGCTTGATCTACGATGAGAGTACCTGTTTATGGTTAAGTCTCTCCTATACGCATCCTCTTCTGCGGTGCCAAATTTCTGTAATAAAGCAAACAAATAAAAGCTTAAAACTAAGAAGCACAAGCAGTCAGGTACTTCCCATTGCAACAGTTTGATAAATAAAATAATGTCAGATACCATTGTAGGAATACGACTATTTTCTGTGTATTCTTCACTTCTCAGATTAACAAAATCTATCCACTGGTCATAAATGCGCATCTTTGCAGTCTCCAAATGTTTGGATTGTTCAGGATTCCTGAACAAGACCAACAAAATAAACCAGTTTAACATCAAGAACCATAGCTTATGGGAATTAAATTCAGCAGGGAGGAAAGATTGGAATTACAAAGCCTAAACGAAACTTGAAAAGTTCAAAGACCTTTCAATGATAGTGTCGCCTTGTACTTCTTCGCCTCTAGAAGATAAATATTCCTTGAGCTTATCAAGAAATTCACTTCCATACATATTGTCGATTGCTATGTCAATATCATCACTATCTCTCCCTAGAAGCTGAAAACAAAGATAAAGCAAACATAAACTCTCAAGACATCAGAAATTTCCAGTCTGATAAAAAAGTATGCAATGCCAAATCCTCAATCCAAGAATCTCAATCTTCTAGACAAATTCCACAAATCTCTAATATCCTTTCCTACATTTCTATTTATAGGTTCAGAGAATCTAAAATCGGTAAATTTGGTCTACTCCCTGAGATTATCGAATCGAATTACGCCAGGTGTCGGAGAGAGTAGTACCTTATCCCGCACCCATCCACCGGCGACGCGAAGCTGCGTGTCGAGGTTGCAAAACCGGAGAGTACCGAGAAGCCGATCGAAAATTTTCTTCTCTTTCTCAGTGAGATCGATATTCTCCTTCAACTCGACTGAGATCATCGATCGCTTCTCCTCCTCCCCTCCAACAACAGTCGTCGTCATCGCCTTCGTCGTCGAGAACCAGCAACAGCACAGACCAGGCGAAACAACAGGAAGAAGCGATGAAGTACGAAACGCGGCGGTTAGCGTACGGCCAGAGTGACGGTAGCGAGAACGGGGAATCAGAAAAAGAGGTCTCGGAAGATTTATAAGAGTGTTGATTGGAAGAGACAATCTCATGGTTTTTGGGCGGCTCGCTAATGGCGCGTTTTTCTCCTGCGGCGATTTACGAGAACTGCGTCTGAACCAGCGGAGCGTATGGGCCAGCTTGGATCCGTATTAGTTAGAACTGTTTTTTGGCCCACTAAAGACCCAAATCTCATTTACAAACCGGAATTTAAGAAAAAAACGAATTACTAAATTTTTATATATCTTTTCATTCGGATATATAGCATTGCATCAAGCTGCTGCTGCATATTAGTTATCTGAAAGATTGATGCATCATATTCATATTTTAGATCTTATGAGCAAATATTTGGAGTTTTGGACCGTATATAAGACATCAGGTGGGGTGATAATTAATTAAATAAAGTATTACCAACCTCACATAGTGACGACTGATACTACTGAGTTGAGAGTATGTTTAATACGGTAAAGATGTTTAATACGGTAAAGAAAATGTATTATATTTTATGTGGTCAAAATATCCTTATATAGCAACACTATTTTAATCTACCATTGAAGACTTTACGTGAAATCTACGAAGCTATAATAAATCTTTAAATAGATTTACACGCATGCAGAATACAGTATTTGCATTAGATCTTGAATGCCAAGAAATAAAATAAAAAAAGTCAATCCCCCGTTGATGACAACGTACGTAACAAATAAAATCGAGGACACAGACATAACTTTGTTGTATATAATTCCACAGCTTATATTTTTATTAACTATTTGGTACTACAAAAACTTAGGTCCTTGGAGTATATAATAAAGCCACGATTCACGAAACATATCAGGTTTTGCACAAAGATGTCAATTTATACGTGGAATAGTTGAAACTGCGAATGTCTCTCACTTTTCACTATTTCAGCTTCCATGGCATCAACTATAGGACCTAACTTGAAAAGCGAATACACAAATCCACTGACAATTATATTATCCCTGATCAACGTTTTATTTGATGGAAACAGTTATATACAAACTGGCAACTTGCGATTGAAAGTATTGTCAAATACTCCAGTTTACGCAATAATCAACATTTCTAACTATGATTGATTCTCAAGATAAAAACACTTTCTTTTTGTGGATGATAACTACTCAGCACCGCCACTTATTTGGGTTGATATTTCTAATTACATATATAAATATTCCATAAAGCAAATAGTTATAATGCTATTTATGCTGAATCAAAACATTTGATTTCACCAACAACAAAAATGCCAGTTACTGTATGTTAATCTAACCGTACAATATGGTATCTGTTTCCTAAAGACTATCTTGCCTAAATTTGGAAAACGCGAATTCATTGTGACCAAAGTTTATTCTCGGCATATACCTCTTTTACCAACAAATCCTATACACACATCTGTTGCACTTATATGCAATCAACAATGACAAAAAAATAAATAGAAATCATGCAATGACATCTAAGTTACGACACAATTAAACTAGTAATTTCAGCATGCAACTTGCCCGATACTAAAACTAATAATTAATAATATAATTTCAGCAAGCTAGCTAACACATTTTACAATTATTAAAAGATTTTGTTTTTCGAAAAAATATGAAAAACTACTAGTACTATTAAAGTTGCTTTTTCATTCACGAAAAAGCTAAGTTATTGAAAAAGCCGATCGAACCGGCGAAAAGTCCAGTGGCCCAATCGATACATATTCAGCCAAGAAAGATTGTCAGACCAAACGATGTCGTTACCTTCGCGTGATCTTCACGCTCCAATCGTCTTCTCCCTTCAACGAACACCAATAGCCTTCTCTCTCTATCTCTCCACCATAACCACAGTCAAAGAAAGAGAAAAATGAGAGACTTTCCACGTTCGTCGTTTATCTATCTCTATATATATCTCACTTCCTCCATACATTATCTTTTTTTTTCTTTTCCTCTTCTTCTTCTTTCTCTCTCACACGCCGGCCGGTTTCTCCGTCTTATTAAGGTCCGTTTTTTCCTTTCCTTCTCAGATTTTCCCTTCATTTTTTTGTTTTTATTTCCTCCATTTTTTTTTACATAATGATCTTGATAACTTTTACGATTTTTTTTAACATTAGTAAGAACAGTGTTAATGATATTCTAATCAGTTTTATCCAGATAATCCAAAACATAATTTTTCCGTTACATTTTTTTCGTTATGTTCCAAGATCCTTATCCTTAAATCGAACAAAACAAATCATTTCACAAAAACGTACGTTCTAATAATATTACCTGTTTTTTTCTTTTTCTCTCCCAGATCTATACTGAGAACAAAGTTAGTGATATTATTTCCACATGGACAATCTCCGAGGAGTAAACTCTCAAAGCTCGATATCAGACCAAGACGACCTGTCTCGGTTGCTCGACCGTCCGAGGCTAAACATCGAAAGAAAAAGATCGTTCGAGGAGAGGTCCTTCAACGAAATGGCAGGAATATTCGACAACGTCAATTCTCCCGGCGGATGGGAAACTCCGGCATCTTCCACTAGAAACTCCTTCGAGCCTCATCCTATGGTCGCCGAGGCTTGGGATGCTCTACGCCGATCCTTGGTTTACTTCCGTGGCCAACCCGTCGGTACTCTCGCTGCCTACGACCATGCTTCTGAAGAAGTCTTGAACTATGATCAGGTATCGTCTNCTTTTTTTTTTTTTTTTTTTTTGAACCATTGAACCAAGCTCAAAACGAAAAACCTCTGTTTTGAACTGATTATTTGATTGCGTTACGGAGGAAAAAAATGATGAATGTAAATATTATATGATCTTCTAATCTGTGAATTTTCAGTTTCCTTTGGATTAACAATTTTGTCATTTTATTCCACGTAATTGATTTATTTTCCTCACGGCAATATTTTGTTATGTAAAAGTTGAAGTTGCCTTTTTTTGCATAAACTTCTCTGCAGAAAAACAAAACATTCGAGTTATAACATTTGTTTTGAAACGTTTGGTTAGGTTTTCGTGAGAGACTTTGTGCCAAGCGCACTAGCTTTCCTAATGAACGGAGAGCCAGAGATAGTCAAGAACTTCCTCCTCAAGACACTTCAAATCCAAGGAAGGGAGAAAAGAATCGACCGGTTTAAGCTCGGCGAAGGCGCGATGCCTGCTAGCTTCAAGGTCCTTCACGACCCGATCAAGAAAACAGACACTATCATCGCTGATTTCGGAGAGAGCGCGATCGGAAGAGTGGCTCCTGTTGACTCAGGTTTCTGGTGGATCATCCTCCTTAGAGCCTACACCAAATCAACCGGTGACTATTCTCTAGCTGAAACACCTGAGTGTCAAAAGGGGATGAGACTCGTTCTTTCTCTTTGTCTCTCCGAAGGTTTCGATACTTTCCCGACTTTGCTTTGCGCTGATGGTTGCTCCATGGTCGATCGAAGAATGGTAATAAACTTTTAATTCTCTTCTCTCTCTCTCTCTCTCTCTCTCTATAACCATCTCAAATCAATAATAGTAATTAGTAAATATCGGTTCGGTTTAGAGTGTTATCTAAACCAAATTATATTTTAAAAAATCATTACAGGTTTAATTCTTTTTAAATGTCGACTTGGTTTGGTTTTGGATTTTAAAACAGCAAAACTCTAGAAAAATATCACTTTACATGTTATGTCCATTTCATTTTCTTTTATCTTAAATCCATAAATTTAATAAATTATACAGTAGTGGTTTATTTGGTTTTGGTTCGGTTTGTTTGGTTTCTATAGACATATTTCGGTTCGGTTTAGTTTGGTTTGTATATAATTAGTGTGTAACGGTAAGGAATGTTGCGTGCGCAGGGGGTTTATGGGTACCCGATCGAGATCCAAGCGCTCTTCTTCATGGCTCTGCGATCAGCAATGTCGATGCTAAAGCACGACGCGGAAGGGAAAGAGTTTATGGAGAAGATAGAGAAGAGGCTACACGCGCTTAGCTTCCACATGAGAAGCTACTTCTGGCTCGATTTTCAGCAGCTCAACGACATCTACCGTTACAAGACGGAGGAGTATTCGCACACGGCGGTCAACAAGTTCAACGTCATCCCTGACTCGATCCCTGAGTGGGTCTTCGACTTCATGCCGCTCCGTGGCGGTTACTTCATAGGAAACGTTAGTCCGGCTCGTATGGATTTCAGGTGGTTTGCTCTTGGTAACTGTGTAGCGATCCTTGCTTCTTTGTCAACGCCTGAGCAGTCGGCGGCGATTATGGATTTGATTGAGGAACGGTGGGAGGAGTTGGTCGGAGAGATGCCGGTTAAGATTTGTCATCCGGCGATCGAGAGCCATGAGTGGAGGATCGTTACCGGTTGCGACCCTAAGAATACTCGGTGGAGTTACCATAACGGAGGTTCTTGGCCAGGTGACTTTTCTTTTCTTGAAATTCTTATGTTTATCGTAATTATATGACAAAGTACAAAATTTGCATCTTTTTATTTCTTTTAACTATGTGAAAGTCAACATTTTTATTATGGTGTTGGTTTTTTTGCCGTAAAGGGAGTGTTTTATCTAAACTACTTTTGGAATTTGTAAAGTTGAAAACAAAATCATTGAGAAAAATGCATAAATCGTCTTTACGGAAAGTGTTTTCATTAGTCAAAATTCAAACTTATATAAAGTAATTGATTCATTTCCAAATGGAACAAGGAATTGTTTTTGGAAANTTTTTTTTTTTTTTTTTTTTTTTTTTTTTTGAATAAAACTGTTTCCCTCTTTAAATGATTACTGCTGTTTACTTTACGTACGGATAATAATTTAATTTTGTTCTTTTTGTGTCGGATATGTTTTCTCCGGCGGCCGCAAAAAGCAGTGCTTTTGTGGCTATTAACAGCTGCGTGCATAAAGACGGGACGGCCACAGATAGCGAGGCGGGCCATAGACCTGGCAGAGTCACGGCTTTTGAAAGACGGTTGGCCGGAGTACTACGACGGCAAATCGGGAAGGTTCATCGGAAAACAGGCGAGGAAGTTTCAGACGTGGTCCATCGCCGGTTACTTGGTCGCCAAGATGTTGTTGGAAGACCCTTCTCATCTTGGAATGATCTCATTGGAAGAAGACAAACAGACCAGACCTGTCATTAAGAGATCTTATTCTTGGACTTGTTAATCCGATCCTTATCAATCTTTGAGAAAATTCAGCAAGGATTTGTTAGTTTCTAAATTTTGTTTTACAAGTTAAACGCATTTTGTAGTATTATTGTCTTTAGTGTGTACGTAGTGGGACATATGATTGATAATTGATACTAACAATTTTGTAGACTATTTTGTTTACCAAATGTAATTCATCTGTTTCCTTCTTTAGTCTCTCTTTTATCTTATATCTTTCTAACTATATACAATCTCTATACTGATTTAGTAAAATTAAATGTTTACTTAATATGAAGTGGGACATATATTCGACCATCAGGATTATTTCCCGTGTAAATTTGTATCAAAACCAATGGACAAAGGTGATGGAAAATGAAGAACAAAAAAAAAACAACTTACAGAATTTAGCTTCGGGATCAGTGTTGGAAGCCGTCAAAATCACTTTGCCTGAAGCTGCACATGAACCAATTATGGGGAAGATGAGAAATACCAAGAGGACCAAAGCGATAAGATTCATATATCCTCTATGTACATTATACCTGAATCAAGTCGAAGCAATTACAACCAACTCTAGCTATTTGTTTGTAAGAATTTGGAGAGAATTGTCTTGTGTGTTATTGATCAAAGGTACGTAATCGGTAATATAATACATATCCGGATGGATTCCTAAAACCTAAAGTTAATAAGATCAAACAAACAAAGAGTCCTAATCTTTTCCAAGATGCAATTGTGATCTAGAATCGGTTACAATTGGGCAATTGGCTAAGATCTTTGTTGACAACTTTGAATGTGTGTAGCGTTGTGAAGAAGTTTAAACTTTGTTCCAATGAAGCCGTGGATAGATCATGGATTAATAAGTCTCGTGAGGCCAGACAAACAAATGAATGAAGAAGCAAAATTCAAAAAGGAGAGTAATAATTGAAAAATAACATGGAGGCATGGACCATTCGGATATGAAATGAAGAAGAGAGATTCTCTCAGCCATGCAATATAATATCGGTAAGTTTTGTCAGGTGATGGCCCGCTTTATTTAATTTTAGTCTGCGCTTCGTTTCCTGACTCGCTAGTCTCGAGTCTCGTGACCCAACTTTATCCAAACATATTTTCGATATATTTCAAATCCAAATCAAGTAGGTACACAAATCACAGTTTAACCAGAAAGTATAAAATGTTTGTTTTGACGGCAACGCAAATAATACGGGGGATAAACTTTGAAACGAAAAAAACATATAGGATTATAAGTTTTCTACCAGAGATTACAGAAAAAAAATTATGTTAGACCCATTATAAAACCATCACGATTTCCACAATTTTCTTTTTTTAACTATTTTATCATGAAGCAATCTGTCACAAATTCTACTACTTTATATACTAAGAACATTTACTATAAATTAACATAATGTTTTTCCACAATTTGGTTTTGGCCGTTATCAATCACTGAGTAGCGCGCGTAACGGGTGGTCCAGTGCCGCGATATTAATCAGTCTTAAACATATATATTATTTTCTTTTATACATAAAATGCGAATACATTAATTACCGAATGAAACATAATTAATCACAAGCGGTATGCTTGCTAGCAAGGAAGCATCCGTGGTAAATAAATGTATATAAATATTAAGAAAACACCAAGAACTATTGGAACAACAAATGCGAGGCTATACATATAAATAGATGTAAGAAGTTTACGTATAAACTGATATAATACATTATACATATTTTTTTAACCAGTGCATGGCTGGCTAAAGATCATGCGATTCAAGAGTGATTTACATAAAGAGTAACTTTTGTCATTCTCTTTACACAAAGGGTGACATTATAAAAGTGGTGCACTTTTTTTTGGATAGTAGTGATGTAGAATTTCTATTTTAACTTTAATGAGAGTTGTGTAAAATTTTGTTGAACTTGTGCTGAGTTAAATATAACATAACAATTGTACACGATGTCGGTGGTTTATGAGGAGCAACATAAAGCTTTGTTTCTCTTTGATTCCGATCACCGTATTGTTTGTATGCGGTATTTGATTTCTAAATTAGAAAACTGATGAATGAAATGTTTTAGATGTATTAATTTTTTAATTTTTTTAGCTAAGAGATAAAGTAGATCTGAAGAGTTTTGCTACCTTGGACGAAATTTATGTGGATGATTTACCTTAGACGGAATTGTATGTGGATGAAAGAAAGTTGTGTTCGGTGGATGGTTTTGTTGTTTTTCTGCAATTATTTCGGATTCTTCTTTGTTGAGTTCCAATCATCAAGCAAACCAAGTTTGACATATTGATTCCAGCGGTGGTGGAGAGCTCATCGGAGTTGCGTAGCACGAGGTGGATAATCACCCAGATTTTGATTTTGTTGTCGGCGTCGATTCTCATGATCACTCAGATTTTTGTGCATTCGTATTGGACGGTTTTGACCGTGGATGCTTTATATTTCTGTTTGTATTGAACTCTATCTCGCTCTCAGATTTTAATGTGGATGATTAACTCAAAAGTGGATTGTTATTTCACTTTCGGTAGACAATATATGTGTCTCCAATAGATGGTTTAATACATCTATGGATGGTTTAGATTATGTGGACACTCGCCAGTGTAGTGTTTGATACATCCATGGATGGTTTGATTGTGAAAGTGGGATTATCAAACATCTCTTCTCATCATCGGTTCCAACATGTAGAAAAAGAAGAAAAGCAAAAAAACGGAGAAGTGAAACAATATTGAAGAAGCGCCAAGTAAAGGAAGAAGATGGAACATCCACTATATATTATCCAAATTAAACCATCCACTATATATTATCCAAATTAAATCATCCACTATGTATTATCCAGACCCATTCTTTCCCAAATCTAAAGCGATCCCTTGATTGTTTACAACCATCTGAATACTTTTCCCAAATCAAAAGAATACTGATTTAAGATGAAAAGAGTATGCAGAGAAATTGGAATTAGTCATGGGAGTTAAAGAAACCAAAGATGGGAAGGAATCGGGGAGTGAATTTCAATGTCGATGGCGAAATAGGGTTTCAGATCTCAGAAAGGGAAAAAGTTTCACTTTGTTGGAGAGAAATAAAGTAAAAAAGAGAAGTAAATGTGAAAAACAAAAAAGTAATAAACTGTGAGGAAGAGGGTAAAAGAGTAAACTCAAATGGTGAAAGTCCACCTTTGTCAATAAGTGTGTCATTGTGTAAATTGAAAGATAAAAAGTGTGTCTGAGTATAATATTCTCTGCGATTCAATCTAGCTAACTGCATGTGCAACATCATCACTTTCTCCTCTTAACTCGTACTATCATTTATATATATTCCACCATTTTTATAATAGTTCTTGTTATAGAAAATAGTTTTATCATTATTATCCTTTCTTTTCCATTATTCATTGATCATAGATTCGGTTACCTACCACCCAACATCTCACATGTTGTTTTTATCTATCTTCTACCCCATCTCACCTGCTTATATTCTAGACTTTGGGCTCTATTCGAATAATCTTTTCTTCTACAAAAAAATTAAGAAATAGAAATAATTTCCTTCATAAAAACAACTTTTTACATCCCTTCAACTCGAAATAGAGCAAGTAATGTAATTCCATCTTAACCACTTTGGACTAATAATGTTTGAAACAAATATATGAAAATAGAAATAATCATTTTGTATGAATTGTTAATCCGAGAACAATTATTTATTACAGGCAACGTACAACTTTTTGTTTAAATTGTTAAAAAGCTAAATATATATAATTTGGACTGTTCTTGTTGTTTTACTTCGTATATATAAAATCATGTATATTTTGGTCATGAAACTGAAAATATATTAAATGAAGTGAGAATTTGTCTCTAGATGCACATGAAATTCGGTATTTTATATCTATATAACGAAACCTCACGTACTTATTGTTATTAAACCAGCTTTTAGGTGAGATTCTACCTAAAAGAGCCTAAACTTCGATTTCAGAATATATAATTTCTTTCTGATAAAAAATTGTTTTAAGGAAACCACATGCTGGAACCAGATTGGAGCTGGCACGTTACCTGATGTCCACAGTCCACTCTAAAAGGTTAAGATAATGGTGATGATTATATCTTAATATTAGGTATAATCATAACAACAACTATTCAATAACCTCGTTCTTTATTTTATAACGTGCTTCTTCTAAAAGCCTAATGTGTAATTTTCGATTTCTTATTGCTGAATGCTGACTAAGGATCCATTAATGTGTTGATATCCATTACGTAAATGAAGATCTTAGTTAGTTTTCTGAGAAAGACCCTCAACAATATAATTATGTTAATTAATCTCTTAGCTATCAATTGCATATATGTCATTATGTTAAATTATGCTCATTCCTCGATTAGCAAAAAACAAAACCGGAGACGAAGTGAATCACGTTGACTTTAAACTTTCTTCGTATTTTAAGTAAGAAAAGGAAATCAGATAAGGAATTTAATTAACTTATATATAATCACATTTCTTGCTTACAACTTACAGTATTTGATAACTAATGAAAACGGGAATGCTCCATTGTAAACAGACATGTGTCAGTCTCCAGAGAGATTTGTGTTTCTGAGTTCCTCCAAAACCACATGTTTGCGTGGCCTATGCAATTGTGCAATCGATTTGCATATGCTGAAATAATCAATATGTAAAACACATCACAAAACCACCTATATAATAATGGTATTTTAGTGGAATATTTTCCCGGATACCTATTGGATGAAAGGATGAACCGAAATTAAATTTATGCTCTAACATCAATTGGCGTCAATATACTCAATATTTCGTTTAAAATTCTGACTACAGTAAATTTCGTAGGAACTTACAAACAAACAGACGAAATTCCCAAAGTATTTGGAATACGGAGGAATTTATGAGGGTGTAGTTTGTGAAAACCATAAAATTGAGGGAAAGAATTACGAATATAAAAAAAGCCAGGACAAGAACTGAAACACATACATATACAAAAAGCCATGACACCAACCAAACCAAACAGTTAGGTATGGTTTTTGCATCTGCTTCAAGGATTGCGTCATTTTGCTCTGCACACATCATCTGCTTTTGTGACTGAGTCACGTTTTTTATAAAATAAATCTAATAAAAAGTTAGGAACAGTTTTAAATAAACAGGTTGAATTAGTTATGCTTTATGCATAAGCCTTTACCTGAAAATTCACATGGAAATAACAACACTGTATGAATTAATTAATCTCTTTCCCATCAGATAAATTATCCTATTTTGTTACTTGATGCGGTTTACATAACAGTTGGAAAACAAACAAAAAATTACAAATTAACTAATATATTACAGATTCCTAAAGAATTTTCGACTCCCAAATGGTTCTAACATCGGAAACCCGACAATTCCGACACGACTCGTTATGAAACCCTATCCGACAACATAAACACACAGCAGCCTGAGTTCCAGACAACTCTGAGCCCCACCGTCGTGTCGACTCGGCCGAGTTAGGATTCGCTTTACGAGTCGTCCTCGCTGGTCCAACAGAGAGTTCCAAATCGAGCACCCAATCGTCGTCCGTCTGTATGTCCTTCTCCGACGTCGTTCCGCTGTTATTGTTACCCTCTTCCCGGTCTAGCACAACCGGTTCCGGTTTAATCGTCCGCAGCTGATCCGGTCCGGCGAAATCGAATTGCAAAGGCTCGTCCACTACAGACGGCGTCGTTTTCGAAGGAGGGGTTGTGGTGGATTCGTTGATCGGACGGTGGTTGTTTGGGTCGATCCCACGGCTGAGAAGCTTCCTCTTGATGTGAGTGTTCCAATAGTTTTTGATCTCGTTGTCTGTTCTTCCTGGTAATCTCCCAGCGATCAACGACCATCTGCAAAATGAATTATCCCAAAATTTTAGAATTCTTTTCAAGCAAGAAATTTCCAAAATTCCATCAAAATTAATAAACAAACTTCACACGTGAATTTTTTTTTTAACGTACTTGTTACCGAGCAAGCTATGGAGCTTGATGATGAGTTCGTCTTCATCTTCTGTGAAATTACCTCTCTTGAGATCTGGTCTTAGATAATTCATCCACCTCAATCTACAACTCTTACCACATCTCTGCAGTCCTGCAAAATTTCGCAAATTTTTAAGCAAATCAACTTCTTTCTCTCTCTCTCTCTCTCTCTGTATGTGTGTACAAGTGTATATATGTATAAATACCGGCGGCGCGAGGGAGAGATCGCCAGCAACCTTCGCCGTGTTTGCGGATGTAATCAACGAGAAGCTGATCTTCTTCTTTAGTCCAAGCTCCTTTGTTCATGTGAGCTTTCTCGCAGCAAGGTGACCTTCCCATCTCTCTCTTTCTTGGATCTCTATATATATATTTGTATGTATTTGGAGGAAGAGAGGATCTTGGTGTGTTTTATTTTGAAGGAAGAGAGTTCCTGTAGGATGTTTCGTTTTGAATGTTATTTATAATAACTAACAAGTAACAACCTATATTTTAATACCCAAAGTTAAAAATTTCGATCTACAAATGAATGATGTGGTCATTTTTAAAATAAGAGATTGTGCCTAATAATATTGTAACAACCAGAAAAAAATTAAATAAATTGATTGTACACTCACAGGAGGAACGTGGGGGTTTCCGAACTTTTTTGTATTCAGATGTAGATCGTACGGTTTGGTTATTGACTTTTCGGCTATTTTTGTAGATACTATTCTGCGGAAGATATTGTAATAACTTTACAATTTAAAGAATTTTTTACAAATTTAATCTGTGAAAAGAGTAGTAGATCTGTCAGTTCTGACTGTTTAAACAAATCTTACTGCACCATTAGAAAAATTATCAACTAATCTAATCTTATCTGTGCGTGAAAAGAAAAAAAAAAAAAGACAAGAGAGAGAGAGAGAGTAGATCTGGAAGAAAGTAGGTAGATAGATTGGGAAGATGAGTAGGTAGCTGTCTTTTTATCTCTCAATACTCAATCCCTCTCTCTCTCCCCCAATCACTCTCTCCACACGCTACTTCTCTAACGTACTTCCACGTGTCCTCTCTTATGATTTATCACACTTTCTCTCTCCTTTTTTTGTAATAAAATGTTATTTTTTGATAGATTAGTTGGATAACTGAATTATTGGGTTGGGCATGTGTGTTTCTGTCTCTTCTTGGTCTTCTACTGTTTGTGTTGTGTCCGTTAAGCCATTTTTCGGAATTTCCATAACGTAACTTCTTATAACGACGGTCCAATTAAAAATACACTATTATTAAGTATAAACAATTGTTTAATTTTGTTCATCTGGGTTTCTTGCAAGAGACACTCAGAAAGAATTGGTCCTATTAGATTTGGAAACGATGTTATCGTCTACTGTTCATGTATCATCTTATATGCATTTTTAAAATGAAAACTCACTTGTAAATCGGTGCGTAACATGTTTAAAATAATAACTCGACATGTAGTCGGCACATATGGCATAATTTTTTGATTGGAAAATGACATATGGCAGTCACTTGCCAGGCCTAACCTGGCTTATCGCAAACAAGCTTCTTATTTTCTCACGCTACGCCCAAATGCCAAACGCAAAACGTTACGCCAAACATTATAAAATATACCCCCCTATCTCCTGGATATTGGTTAAAATAAAATGCATGTCTCGATTTACTTGTAAATAAATTGGAAGGTTGTTGTACGGATACTTTGTCAGATCTGCGTTTCCGGCTTTGAAATCAAAACCATAAATTCTTGGAAGCCCCATGAAACACCGCATAAACACAATTTTTTAAAAAATCAACTTGCCACATTGATGAAACCTGTCAAATATTATAGAAAGGATAATATTATTGAGTTGTGTTTAATACAAGATCATAAGACTCAGATATATATAGAATTTAACATTAACATATTGATAATATCAAATATATGTAAATCTTCTAATCTTTATTACAATAAGATTTCTAAAAAATATTCTTCGGTCGGATTTCACATGTTTTATTTCATAAACAGGCTTCAATGGTATACAACACTTGGTTTGCAAGCTACATGATTTGCTCTTCTAGATATCTCCAATAAAACCTCTTGAAGTAGCTTAATGGCTTAAACTATGAAAATCGTTCGTCGTTTTACACCAAAAAGAAAAAACGTTCGCCTAATTACGCTGGTGGTCATAAGTTTTGTTCCTCAATAAAACCCACAAACACAAACAACACATGATCATTTTTAAAAATATTTTCGAATTTTGTTAAGAGTCAATATTATGCCAAACGTAACATGTGAGTTGAGACTTTTTAATAGAATAATAGTTCTACTAAACTCTTTTTTCTGCAAGCTTGAATCAGCTGTTTTTTTCAATGCTTTTCGATTTATGAGTTCTCCTCTTGACTATATGTTTAGATAATTTTCCAAAGTAAACATAAATTAACGCTAATAATAACTTAATACATTAGTTAAAGTGTACCGCCCACATATGTTTCCTAAAACAACTGTGAAATTCGCTTTTGCAGTGCCACTTTTAAACGCTTCACTTCCACATAATTATGATTTTGTACGTCGCACTTTCATGTTCACTAATTAAGTCTGTTACAGTTAAGAGCCATATACAATGCAATTCACATTCTTTCCAAAAGATAAATTATCAATATGTAACTTTTCTTATAGATGCAAGTTATTAAACAACTAAAAAGTTACAGAGGTGGAGAGACATGTTTATCACAAAATTTATCTTGTATATGGGAAACCAATAGTATAGTTCTATCTTTCCCCTCTCTGTTCAGGAGTCAATCCTCCCTTGCCACATTTAGGACAGCTCTTCATACCAAATCCTTGACAATCAAAACATCTGCACATTTCCAGTTTCCCAATTTAATATTTACTTAATAAACTCATTAAACTGAAATTTTTGATTGATTATTTATAAACTTTTTTGTCAGCTTTTTAACTTACTTCCATCTCTCGAACATATTTCCGTTTTTCTTGTTTTTACCTGTTCCCTGGAGACCAGAAAAGAAAAACAAATTTAGGTATATGCTACATGCTATATAAAAAAAATAAAGATGCATAAATATAGGTTAAGAAAAAGTAATAGCTAGACTCACTTGAAGATACAGTTAAGAGTATATTAGTACCTTGCAACCGGGACAGTCAATTGCTCCTTTGGATCCACAAGTCTCGCAATTTTTGAATATCTGTTTAGTTCATCACATACATCAACCTTTGAAGAATTAACAAAACTCTTAAATATGAATGCCTTTAGATACTTATTATCGAGTCACGAAGTCCTCCTACCGAACCAAGAGACAAATTTCCGGATTTTGCTGCAGAAACTTGGACGGAACCGCGTCGTTCTTCCGAAACAATCTGTCTTTTGCTCTGTGATATAGAAATCGGCGGAGCAGCAAAAGCTGATAACTCTCGGCAACAAAGTGGGGATTTCAACATTTTGTAACTCAAGCTGCAAGACAATATTATAGAAGACGTACTTGTATATCTATATACGCATACATGTGATTAGTGAATATGGATGGTGGGAGATAGCAAACGAATTTGCTTGGCTGTGGTTTGTGATATCGAAACGGATCATGTAGGGAATATGTTGATGACGATTGACTTGAAACAAATATTATCTTTATCTTTATAAACAAATATTTTACAAATCGTGTGATTTGCTTTATACCCAAAATTATCGGATACATGTATTGTGGTTCAGTTCGGTTCGGATTTCCGATATGTGTTAAAAATCTTAGATCTACTCTCTCATAACAAAATGAATCCAAACATAAATAACGTAAACTTAACAAATTACACTAAAAATATAAAAAAATTATCCATATGCTACTGCACATATTTTTTTTTTTTTTTGACAGCAGCAAATACTCTTAAACCGGACCGGAAATC
>OVBJ01000458.1:0-55327 GCA_900406535.1 Noccaea bulbosa | reverse complement strand
ACCTTTGTTCTACTATAGCTTTGATGTGCTTAGTGTTTTTCTAGATTCAGCATTTTCTTGTTGGATCTCTTCCTTAGTTGTGAGGTATAACCGAAGCTAATTTCTATAAAATCAGTTGTTACAAAAAAAAAAAATGATTTCAACTCTTTACGTTATTGCATTCCGAAGTTTTTATTTGAATGTGTAACACGTTTCCAAAAATCTATTACGTGGTACCTTTTAAAATAAATGATCAAGTAACTTACTTATATGCCCTGCATGTACTTTTGAATTGGTACAAATTTCTTTTCTATAAATCCGACACTTGTACTGAATTTTAATGGATTTTATTGTATTGGGATTTGGTTGTACTTTGTTGGATTTTAATTGATTCTCACAAATCCATGATGGATTTTAGAAAATTATTGTTTTATTTTATTTCAATGGATTTCTAAAACTGTCAAAAACACTAAACAGTTAAAAATCAGCCACAAAATTGACATCGTGGGATATAATTAAAAAAATCAGAGACTGGTTGATGTGAAATTGGCATCGTGGGATATAATTAAAAAACCAGAGACTGGTTGATGTCATGGAAGAAGCCATGAATCTAGTTGTGAGATTTTTTTTATTCATGTGAGAATTAGAACGAATATGGATCTTCACAATTCCTTTGTCCAAGAGAATGAATAAATTAATATTTAACGTTATTGGATTTATGATGAATTTTTGTTTCTCCAACGTAAATTGATGAAATCTCAAATCGGAAGGAAAAAGCATGTATTTGCTTTGTTCATGTTTTAAGGTAAACAATACATTAAAATCCAATCAAATCAAGATTCCTTAAAATTAAGTGGATATTGAATAACACATATAGTGATTGATATTTTGAAGCCTATTTTACCAGATTTGTGGCAATTTTGTATGAATTTTTTGGATATGTCTAATCTCTATGAGATATTGGATGATCTCTCCTTTATGGAGTTTGTCTCCCTCCCAAAATTGCTGCTTGGTTTGAGTGGTATTATTGCAGGGTATTGGAGTTCGAAGTTGTCAAACACTTCGTGTCTTGTAGGCTCAGTAGCTTGGTGCTTTGTCACTAGGAAGTTCATTGCCGTTATCAGGATTGTTAAACTTGCACTAAATGTGCTTTCAATCTCGGGGTTAGGATTACTGATGTATCCTACAATGCCCATGGCACCATTTCGCTTATTCATACTATGGTCGTGGAGTTTTTCTTCGGTTTTAGTGGCTCAAGTGTGTGGTTTGCCCTTATCTATGTCGTTGTTGTTATTTCTATTTCCGCTTTGTTTAGTGCGGTAATTGTAGCCAGTTTGGCTTTGTTGTCTTTTGTTTGAAACATTTTCTCCTTTGATGGAGAGTAAGCATGAATGAAAAAGTTTGATGTTGACCAAAAAAAACGAATAACACATATTTTTAATATATTTTAATTACAACAAACAAATACTCAATCCAATAACACATGTTTTTAAAGTGTTTTTTCAAATACACAATTGAATATAACTGGATATCTTATTAAAAATACATTGAATTACTTAATCTAATAACATTTCCTAACATGCACATTTATCCAAATACCTCTGTTATTATTTTAGTCTAATCATGCGCGGACCTTCTCTAGATTCAAAGATAAATATGACAAAATCATGTGAATTAAATTGAGTTTTGATTAGAAATTGATTTAGGATATTAAAATGCTAGTTGATAGTGACAATGTTTTATAAATGTCTCATCTTGTAGTATATGTATTTAGTTGTGATAATCAATTTTTAAAAGAAAATTAGTAGTATATATGAAATGAACCAAATTGCTCAAATATGTAAAAAACCAAAAGAATAAAATAATCCAATAATCGATTATTGTGATTTGTCTTTATTATCCACTAATTACATTAGTTTGTACGATTCTTGCACTGTTTTGATTGGTGACATGCATTAGAATGTTGATTTATGAGTATAACGATCAAAACTTTTATCAATAATAATTCGCTAAAAGGAAGCAATTACTAGTCAACATTTCACGTCGATTTTAAACATGAAAGTCTTTAGATAACCTCTATTGATGGACTTCAGAGATGACCTACATTATCTTACAATGCTAATCGTAATATCCTTGTTTAATTACATTTTTGTACAGCCAAGGATTGTGAATTGGCTCTTAGGGATACTGGAATAGTTAGGGAACGAGACAACCCTCTTCGCTATGATTTCGAGAATCCGAAAATGTTCTATCCCGCTAAAAGACCTGAGTTCTTCAAGATTAAGAAGATGTGCACAATTTTTCTCAAGAACTATGCAAACAAGAAACGCTTTGAGAAGTTGATGATTGGACAGCTCAAGAAGTCTCCTATTGCCTGTGTTGTGAAAGTCACTGACGATTTCCACACTTATGGTAAGTCAGTTTATGATCCTCCTTCTTCTGCTCAGTTTTTTTATGAACATGTGATGCTTCTTGTGGCGTATGGTAGATACAGAGGAAAACGGTTCTTCGAATTTCAAGATTGCAACGGTACACGTGTGGGTCGCAAAGGTTTTGTGAGAGTGACTGCTGGTAAGAGTATGATAAATGAGTATCTCATAATCGATCTACCAGATTATTAGTGCTCTACCCTTCTTTACTTTGCTTTTGATGATGGATAATGTGTTGATTACTTTGCTCTACTTTTATTTTGTTATATATCGACTTGGGGTTCAATAGGTTTTTTTGTGGTACAAAATAAGTTGAAATTTTATAATATTCAAATTTGTGATAAAATTTTTTTTAAATATTTTAACTATTTGACCAACTTAAACTATTTCAATTATTTTAATATCTTGATATAAATATTTTTTAATTTTTCATTGTGAACTATTTATTATAATAAAAAAAAATTTGGTTATATTATATAGTTTTATCAAATAACCATTTAAAACAAAATATATTTATAAATTTGGATGATTATTAAATTAATCTTCTATTTTTTATGGTTTTTTTATCATTTTGTTTTTTTTTTATAATAGTCTTTTGAACTATCACACATCTTCATTTTGAATGTCGGATTTTGATGATATATTTATTATTTTCATCATTTTAGTAATTAATATCTGTACTAAACTCAAATTGTGTATAAAATTTTATCTATTTGCTTAGTAATTAATATCTGTCATAAACATGGCAGTTTATGACAGGACCCACAACAACTTATCTCTTTTCACAATATAAAACTTGGATTTGCCTACTTTGCAAATTAAGAACTTGAAAAGTGTAACTTTCCGAATTTTTTCTTAATATATTAGGAGATGCTTGTTTTCAAGCTCTTCACGCGGTAGATTTGAGATTGTAAATAATCTTGAAAAGAATTATAAGAAAAAACTAGATAATCTTCAAAATTATTTTGAAAATCATCAAAGGTCACCATCTTCCGCACAAATCCAACCGTGTATATATACACACAGATTATCCTCATTCTTCCCCGAATCCCTAAATCTGGAAAATAAGATCTCGAAGAAAACGTAGCCGTCGTCGCTCTATCAATGGACGAGTCCGCCGCCGTCGAAGTAAATATCTTCTCCTTGTTTGTTCTTCTTATTACAATACTCATTCTGCATGTTAATCTCTTTTTAACCTAGAAAATTTTCTGTTTAAGCAGTACGTAGATGATTTAATCTCCTCCTTCTAATTAGATTTTGTTTTGTGTACTACTACCTTAGGGGATGCAATTGACCGGTAAATCTATCTCTAAAAAGAGAGAAGGACGAGGCCGTTACGTGAAGAGAGATGGACGAATCCGGTACGTAAATTGATTTTCCGTTTTGTTGTTGTAGTTGAGACTTTGTTATGCATAAATTTAGATGTGTTGTTTTCCACTGAGGGGAATTTAATGTAGTTCAAATAATTGCAGTAAACGTGTCCTCGTTGTAGCTAAGGGATTTGACGTTTCGGTTCCCGAGGGTTGTACGCCGGGGAAACATGAGTTTCATCTGGAGAGCAAGTTGAAAGATCATTTCTCTTCATGTGGCAAGGTCAAGTCCGTTTGTATTCCTCATTCCTATTATGGCTCTACTATCAAGAGGTTTGTTTGCTTGTTTTTGATCTTAATGGCTCAAGTGTTTTGCTTGTATAATATATGCCTTGTCTTTTTTACCTAGAATTTGTATTTGTTACAGTCATGCTTACATAGAAATTCTGGGAGAGGGCGCAAAAAAGAAGGCGCTGCAGCTTAGTGGAATTGAGATTGATGGACATAAACTAGTTGTTACTGCGCCATTGCTGCCCTTGGGCAGGACTCTCAGAGAGGATTTAAAATCAGCTAAAAGCGATCGATCCGGCAGGTAAAAAGTTGAGATTAATTTTGTATCTGTAAAGATGCTTGTTTAACTGTTGATGATATGCAAAAAAAAAATGATTGCCATGCAGGAGCGAACTGCTTTTTGTTAGTGGATATGACACCTCGATTCCTAGGAAGATTATCAAGAGGGGGTTGGGTAAACACTTCTCTTCATGTGGAGAGGTCTTGGAGGTGGACTTATTATATCCCCGCAACAGAAAACCTGATAACACCGAGTTTGTGCATCTTCCTCCACTAGTTTTTTTTTTTTTTTAATTTCCCTAAAATTAACGCTATTAACTAAATGACTTTTTGTTTTTGTTTTTTTTTGTGACAGTTGCGCCGGTGTTTCCATTTATGGAGAAGGCGCAAAGGAGAAGGCCTTGCAACTTAGTGGAAGTGACATGGGAGGCTTCAAACTTGTTGTAAAAGACCCGTATCTTCTCAATCAACACGAAGCCCCAGTCAAACCCCGGGAGAACCCCATTTGCTATCCTCCTGTCGCAGGTAGCTAGTAATTGTGTTCTTCATTCTTGATTTTTGCTATTACTGTTATTCTTGGTCATTTAATTCTTGTTTCATATCAGTGCGTCCTTCCGATCCTAATTGGAAGGAGAAGTTCCATAGCCGTAATCGTAGCCGTCTCCTTGAATTTCAGAAGAAAGATGAAGAAGACCCTAACTGGAGGGAGAAGTATTTTATCCGTAGTCTTCTCCTTATCGCGGAGGAGAATGAAAAGGAAGACCCTAACTTGGGGGAGAAGTTCATGAGCCATATCGGTCTCCGCAACGTGGAGAAGAAAGAAGAAGACAACTAGCAAGTAGAAAGCAGAAGAATCAGTGTCATGCAACGTAACCTCTCCTCTTTCTTTTTCTTTCTTTTATTACTACTTATATATATGATTTGTCTTTTTTTGTGTCCGGATCTTAAAACTTAAAACTCAAATAATCTCTGTCATAAAGACTGTCTTGTTGTTGATTTGCTATGTTGGCTACTTTGTCGTTTGTTTATGTCCAATGAAAGAATCTTACATTACTCAAACAAAATTGCAAATGCTCTGTTTCGCAAAGTGTATATTACGCAAGGATAATCCTAACACAGAGCTTCAGTCCAGCTTCTAGCCTCTTGCTTCCTCACTTTGGTGATCTTCATCTTTGGTGATCTTCATCAATCTCCTCAACCCTATAACACTTGTCCAATCTCCTTTCTCGATAAGCCGCAGCAGCAACCTCACCGAGCTCCAAACATGAATGCAATCCGCAAGCCCTAAACAAAGCCCCAAATAACAACATGAGGCTCAAAAGTCATTCCGTCTAAGAGGCCCCCCATAATCATGCTGACTTGTCATTTCGGTGATGGAGGTAGATCATCATAGTCGTCGCGGTTCCTTTTCTCCGGAGGTGCGTCGGGTTTGCCTTTGTCCTTCCTAGGGTGGAATTGTCGTCCTCGCTGTTTGTTCAAAAAATATTCTGCTCCTTGTTTGTTCTTCTTCTTACAATACTCACACTGCTTGTTAATTAATCTCTTTTTAACCTAGAAAATTTTCTATTTTAATTAGTAGATGATTTAATCTTCTTCTGATTAGATCTTGTGTACTACCTTAGGGGATGCAATTGACCGGTAAATCTATCTCTGAAGAGAGAGAAGGACGAAGCCGTTACGTAAAGAGAGATGGACGAAGCCGGTACGTAAATTGATTTTCCGTTTTGTTATCTATAAATTTAGGTGTGTTGTTTTCAATTTTGTTGATATTAATGTAATGGAAATAATTGCAGTAAACGTGTCCTCATTGTAGCTGAGGGATTTGGAGTTAGAATTGTACGCCGAGGAAACATGTGCTTCGTTTGGAGAGCAAGTTGAGAGATCATTTCTCTTCTTGTGGATACTACTTTATCTAATGCTAAGTATTAATTAATGTATCTTTGCTGTGAAACACTTAATTTCTTGGGCTGCACGTAACACCAATGATCTCATCAAAGAAATTCTTCCTCCTAGATCCGTCTCAAGCGACACCACGTGGATTTATGGAAACGCATTGTACTTCAAAGGAGCATGGGAACACAAATTCGTCAAAGACTTGACGAGAGACGGAGCGGTTCACCTTCTTAATGGCGCATCTGTCTCTGCTCCCTTCATGAGAAGCACTAGGAAAAAGCAATACGCAAGTGGTTACGACGGTTTCAAGGTCCTTAAACTCCCTTTTTGGAAAAAACGGTGATGCAAATCTCAAGTTCTCAATGTATTTCTAGTTTTTTCATATATATTAAAAAAAGGTAAAAGTTCAATAAATTTTATAAACTAAATAACTTTAAAGTAATGCAAAAAATACAATGGAATTTGGTATTTTTTACTTTAATCAAGAAAAATTGCATTTAAAACCTATAAAATTTATCTTCAAGCAACAACAAAAAAATAGCTAAAAAATTCATGTTAAAGGAGTATAGTGGATCCTCTATGCCGTTGTGCATTGTTCTCAAACTATCTTGTCTGCAAGTTAAGAAATTACAATTTAGTTAACCATTAACAAGCAAAATAGTAATTTTCTCTAAATAAACTCATTGATGGATGTAGCAACAACATGGAGTAAATTATTAATTACAACCTAATTTTGACATGTTTAATACATTTGGTTATCTTGCACCCAAAATCAGCCTAATTAGCCGTCCAAAAGTCCAAACCACCTTCTTTCAAAGGGGGACTTGTTTTTTACCAAAATCACAATTAGAATTGTAAATTCCTTGTAAGTTGCAAATTCTCCAAACAAAATTAGCCTGTTGATAAGATACAAGTGGGAATGATGCACGCATGTTTCTTTCCTTTTCGAAACATAATTCAAAATGTTAAGTTTGTTGTAACAACTAAGGAAGACTCGAAAAAGACTTTGAATGTTTCAGAATGGGGAAATTTCAAATTTCTGAATCCATGAAGGTGGTCCAATATTTATATAATAATTACATTCAATGGAAATAAACGAGTCTCTTTTCCTTCGGCTTTTGCTTTACATGTTGTGCACTAATCGATTGTACTTGGGAGAGAATACAACGAAGCCGAACCCAGACCGGGAAAACGGCTTATCCAGGCCTGAACTAAAAGTTTATGGACAATTATATTCATACCCAAACAATGGCTCTGTGCTTAAACCTTCCCGAACCCATTTATATTTTGAATTACATAACCCAAACTAAACAAGTCTCCGCTATTTCGCGCTTTGACCAAGATTCCGTGGATGCTGACTCGACGGACTTATGACTCGAGAATCAAAACGGCGTCGTTCCTGACGAACAAACAAACTACGTCGTTTTGTTCGTCTTCCTCTTTTCTTCTTCTTCCTCACGATGTAAAAAATTAGCTCTCACCTTATCCGAGGTGCAGTCTCATAATGTATCAAACCGAATCAAAACCAACCTAAATCAATTTTTGTAAAATCCTCCGAACCCAGACCAGACCAAGCTAAATCAAACCGGATTTGCATCAAACTAAACCGAAGGAATCTGTCTGACAAACACGGCTGGTCAATTGAATCGGTGAGTCTTATTTTTGTGTGCTCCGCTGTTTGTTTCATAGTAAAATTCGGAGTCCTTCGGTGGTGATGTTGAATTGCTATTCACTGTGAATTGAAGATGAGCATTGTATTTGTTCCTAAGGAAGGAAACGATTGAGGTTATAGCACAAAGTATTGGGATTACCTGCAAACTTGTTACCTGAGGCTGCACGTATGCTTGCTCCTGATGTTCGAGAAATCATGTTTTTTTCCTTGCCATGTCTTTGTCTTGTGTTGTTCTTGAGGTGCCAAATTTGACAAGGAATCAGGTTGCGAAAATCTCATCTTTTTGGTGGTGTTGAGGTACAAACTCGAGATTCCCATCTCACCTACCAGTTAACTGAGTCAAAGGCTTCTGTTTGAGAATGATCAGCCGATATATGGACGAGGACCATTTCTTTATTGGAAAGCTGCTGGGATGTTTCAGTTAAACCTTTCAAGAAAGCCCAACCCCACTACCAAAAGCTCCCCTTGATACTGAACTTGTCTGTCACTGCTCCTTTACAAGGTTTGTGTCTCTTCGTCCTTGGGTTAGAGTTCTATAGTCACTAGCTAAATTTATTGACATGAAACATAAATATTACTATCTACAGTGACGTTTCAGAGGTGAATTAACCTCTTTTATACAACTGTTAAGCTGTGTAACTTTACTAGCGATTTTCTTGAGAGATTGAAGTACATGCCTCTGTGTATATGTTTTGAGCTCATCAGGAGCAAGACAATTTAAAAAGTTTCCTTGTTTTCCCCATACAATTTAAAATGTTTTGGCTAAATACCACAGGGAAGAATCTTACATTCGTAATACTAATACTCATCTCTTGCAGTCTTGCAATGAGCAAGTCTAATCCTGCTTTGTTTAAAGAGTCACTAGTGAGCTTGGCCTCAGACTCAGGACTTGATCCTCTAGTTCCATATTATACAAACTTCATTGCTGATGAGGCAACGTTGTCAACAACAGGGCACTCAAACTACTTGTTAATCTTATTTTCTCATGCAGGTATCACGTACGTGGTTTAAACGACTTCCCACTCCTGCTGAATCTTATTGCACATTGTTACAAGTCTTGTACAGAATCCTCATATACACATAGATCCTTATGCAAGTTGCTCTCCGGATTATATTTTGTCACTCTATGCAGCTCCATTTCTTCAGGTTGCATGTTAGACATGCTCGTATTATGCATAGAATATGATTAGTGCTAGTGTTGGTCCAATTTCTAGAAGTTCAACTACCCTCCTTGGATGACTATAAGTTATGCACTTTGAGATAATTTCATTTGCATTTGGGATGATATTCATTACAAGTTGATTGTTGCCAGCTGCACCAGTTGATGCCATCAGTTTCAGTTGTAACATGCCTTGTATCCAGAAAGCTTGGAAATAGATTTGCCGACAACCATTGGGATCTTAGAAATCATGTTCACGGCGAATGTGTAAAAGGTTCATTCGTCTTCATTTTTTGGTTAATTGTGGGGATCATCTTACTGAACATGATTTCTTACGGAGCAGTATATTACTGAAATCCTGTGGCTTGCATAAGATGTTCCAGGTTTGGAAACACTTACATTACTCTTTAGTCTCGTCTTACGAAAACTTTAGTCAATGCACTTTTGGACCCAAAGAAGGCTTTGACTCTCAGCACTATGGTGCAATTCACGGATTAGCAGCTTTGGGCCACAATGTTATAAGTACTTCCTTTCCGTTCCCATGCTACTATTATTTCTTGATTTATTAGTTCCGTGACCTCCTCATTTTACTGCTATCACTTTGCTATTATCAAGGTTTTGATTATAATTTTCCCCCACCCAGAACATCCTACTATCTAGGGCCTCTGATTTTTGTTTTCCACCATTTTCCCTGCTTCTTCTCGCTTCATTTCATTTCATTTAGGAAACTAGGCTTTATGTAGTCTTATATAAGAGCTGAATGTCATTTAATTGTGTAGGTACGCCTTCTAATTCTGTCAAATCTCGAGCCGTATCTAAGACTTGTCGAACCAGATGAAGAGCTACGAAGCTTGGCGTGTGTATGGAGCCTTGCTGGTTAGTCCTAGCCCTCGTCTACAATTGCATACATCTATTATCGTAATCTCAGTAGTTTCAAGAGCGGAGGAAGATGATGATGATGAAGATGAAGACTAACAAGTAGAAAGCCCAAAGCAGCTCTGTGATGCAATGCAACGCACCTCTCCTCTTTCTTTTTCTTTTTTATTACTACTTATATATATATATGATTGTCTGTGCCTGGAGCTTAAAACTCAACTAACTCAAATATTTCTGTCATAAAGACTATCTTGTTCTCGATTTGCTATGTTTGGCTACTACTCAAACAAAATTGCAAAAGCTCTGTTTCACAAAGTATATCTTACACAAGGACAATCCTAACACTGAGCTTCAGTCCAGCTTCTAGCGTCTTGCTTCCGCATTCCATCATCTTCTCGAATTCCTCTAAAGCATCAGCCCCTAACCCATGTCTTTCAAAGCCTCCAATCATCGAGTTCCAAGAAGTCGGATTCTTCATTGGCATCATCAGTTCAAACACGCGTGAAGCAGCGGTGATATCACCTGACTTGGCATACATATTTATCAGCGAAGACAAGACTACGTCACAAGCCATTCCACGCTTTGTGATCATCGAGTGCGCTTGTTTCCCCACAAGAATCGGCGAAGAAGCTGCACAAGCTTTCAAAACGGTGGAAAACGTGTAGTGACTTGGCCTGTTGTACCCATTGATCATCACAGTCCGAGAAAAAAAGTTTCCTTTGACCCATTTGATTGAACAAGTCCCTAGCCTTATCGATCTTCATGTTGTCCATGTATCCAACTGGTTCCATTGAAGAAGTTTGTATCTAAACGGAAGAAAGTTATATGGATAAACGATTGCTATTTCAGTAACTGGAAAACTCGCCAGACTAGACTTTTGAAGATAGTTCTTGAGCAAGAGGCTGGTATCAGCTTGTCTATTTGGGTTGTAAGGCACTTCACAATAGAAATGAAAATAAAAATGAAAAAAAATGTTAAATAGAAATAAATAAGGAAGAAAAAAAACACACAATCCTATGAACAAAATCGACAATTTAAACAAAATACATTCTTCGACCAACAACAAAAAGATATAGAAGTATGCGCTACACTACTCCATTCAAACTTCTATATGGTTTCTTCAAATCGAAGATAGTAGAAATTTCGTGCGTATTTGCAGAGAAAGCCTATGTACTAGAAGAAACACCGGTTTAAGATTTATAGCAGTTTTGACTGGTGACATGTGACATGTATCACAGTTAATTTATAGCATAACATTTAGATTTAAGAAATACATTTTTTGGGTGATAATTTTCAAAATTAGATTAATTTTCAGAATTATAATATTTTCAAAATTAAATATCTAAGTTTGGATTTACTAATCCCTAATTATGATTGGAGTTTATATTTTGGGAGTTATGGTTTAGATTTAAAGATTTAAAGTTAGATTTTAGGATTTAACGATTAATTTAGAGTTTAGAGTTTTCTACACGATGAAAAATTCTTTGAAAATATACACCTTATAAATATAGTTTTGAAAATGTAATCCAAACATGTGTAGTTTCAAAATCTTTACTATTATCAAATCATCATTTGTTTTTCATTTTTTCATTAGAGTTATGATTCGTTTTGAATTTTGATTGATAACAATTTTACATTTTTTTATCCGGATTTCTATACAAGAACTATGAATGTCACGAGTCTCAAATTGATCGTGCTACATGATTAAAGAAATTCATCACGTTTTAACGAAACAATTAATTCAAAGATAAATTCATCAACAGATCAATAGATTGGTTTTTATCAACTTTGAAATACGAAAGGACGGATTCAATTCATCTCCTATCGATTACCGATATATACGACCACGAGTACAAACTCATTTAAGAACGAAAAATCAATAACCGATATAACTGGTTTTGGTTTAGTTCAAAACTTAAGATAACCGGTCAGGCGTTTTGGGTCAGATTGGGCTTTTATGGATTTCCTTCACGGCCCAAATTCATAGTATTATATCCTGGATGAAGAAGTGATGATTATGACATGAAGTTATACCAAATTACTCAAAGGCATGTTAAAAACCAAAGAAGCAAATTCAGGCAAAGATCCAATAAATCTATCGTCTTAGAGATCAAATACATGATATTATGATAAAACGATTAGTACAATCCAGTCTAATATCTATAACATGAAAAGGAGGATTCAACATATTAAAAAAAAAAAACGAGGGTGTAACATACTCTGCTCTCAAGCAGCATTCATCTTCTTATTTGTCGCAATGCATGAGATACACGGCTTTCCCCATCAAATCCGGACTTGAAAACTGGTGGAGCTTCCACTTGCCGTCTTGTCCAGGAGTAGGCTTGAAAACGCAGTGATTCACTTCCCCAATCCTCTTCACACGACCTGCTTCCCACTTGAAACCCGACGTAGTCAATGAATTAGGAACTGGGTACAAGCCAATGAAGATCCAGTTGCAGTACTCTACCCTTTGATCAGCAAAATCATAGTCGAACATACCTACAATGAGAGACAGAGAGAGAGAGAGAGAGAGAGAGACTCAAAACAACATATATATGATGATGTGTTCTAAGAGAAGATGGATATGTGAACACTTACCGGATTCCCAAGGAGGGATGTGAAGCAAGTCTTGAGAGAGAAGCTGAGGAATTCCGCTCTCGGTATTTGCCCTTAGAGACTTGAGGATCTTGGAAGCAACGCCAGCGAATTTAGCAGCTGAGGAGTACACGTTAGTGGTGCAAGCGGGGAGTCTCGACTGTGCGTCGGAAGTGACCAGAGCTAAGCAGCTCTCACGGCAGTAGACTGACTCTGATGTTGAGCGCGAGCAGTCCCAACGTGCGCATTGCTTACTCGCCTCTGAGGTTAGCGCAACCTTAGCATTAACATTACTCATGATAGCTACCTGAAAGTGAAAACTCAATTCCTAGTTCAATACAGCAAACAACAAATTTATGCAATTTCTCACAGCCCGATGCATGCAACCAGAAGAAGATCATAATTCACAAATTATAGCTCGTCTCAGTTTCCGGGTGGAAAATAGATTCATTTAGACATTTAATCAAACACTTGGTCTGCAAGAAGATTTCACTTGCGTTGTATCCCATGTCCGGTTTCAATTACGGTAGCATCATGAATCAACAGTGAAAACATTTAAAATCAAACAATCTAGTGATCCAAATTTTGAAATTCCAAAGGAAAAACTTCAAGCCGGTTACAGTAAGAGAGGAGATCATGTTCCTGATTTGCTCTCTATGAACTCTAAATTACCTGGGCGAATTTCGTGTGATTTCTGGAAAATCATATCGATCCCTTCCGATCTTTAACCAACGCCCGAGGAAAATTGTCTAATGACAGGAAAAGCAAAATCAACGAGAAAACAAGTAGAGAGAGAGAGACACACACAGAGAAGCTTTGAATAACCTTTCTACGTTTGGCGGGAAATCACCCCGGGGAATTAAAATGGTCCGTCTGTAGGTTCCGGTTAAACTCGGTCTTTAAATTGAACCGAACTCAAACAAAAACCGAAATTGTAAACCACTGAAACTTGTAGTATACTAAAAGATAGCTGTTTTTTATTTTTTTTTGTAGCAAACAAATCGAATCACACACCACTAAACATTACTCTTACATAAAATAAAAACTAAATAGTATTACACTAAATTCAATTGGGTCATACAACATTAAATAATAAATTATTACAGAAAGCATACTGTTCGCTTTTTTATTTGATTACATATAACATAATCATTTATTTAATGCTGTTATGAAAAAAAGACAGTTATTTATTACTAGTACACATATCACCACACTTTCAGTTTCAGCTTCTCTTTGACGCCAATTTTCGGTACATTTCTTCGATTTCGACCTATAGAACGAAACGTCAACGAGTTTAATGTTTGCAAACATGTAGATTCCGCGCAATAAACTAATCTATAAAAATTGAAGTGAGGCTAACTAAAACCTGATAATACTTGAGAAGATTGTTCCTCCGATTCTTCAGCGTCGCAGTCACTAAGTCTCTCTCAACGTCAAAAGGTTTTCTCTCCAACGTCACCGCTTTGATGTACTCAAACTTCCTTAGCTATATATTTTTACATCCACAACAACAACAAAAAATTATAATAAAGAGAAAACTCTAGAAGGATTTTGATATCAGACAAAACCATACAAACCTTGTTCTTTTCAGCCGTGGACTTTAGTTCTGAGACGATGTGTTCTTGTAGCTCCGAGAGAGAGCATAGTTCTTCAAATGGTTTAGTAAAACCGTTATCTTTAGCCCACCGGTTCACGGTTTCTGGGTCTGGAACAATCACTGCGACAAGCATAGATTTGAAGCTGTCTCCATAGACCCATATCTGAGAGAAAAAATAGCGACAACATTATAATAATCAGACGACGGATTCAAAGTTTATTGCAGAAGGATTGCTTGTGGGACAAGAAATAGTTGAAAAAACTTACATCTTGAACGACGGGGTTTTGTCCGTATATGTTTTCCAAATGCTCGAGAGCAACATATTCTCCTTGAGAGAGTTTGATCAGATTTTTCTTACGATCGATGATCTTTAGTACCCCGTTTGGTAGTATTTCACCTATGTCTCCTGTTGGAAACACCAAGAACATTTTAAGAGACCTAAATAATTACAAATCGAAATCTTACTTAATTTGTTTATATCAATCAGACAATCACCTGTATGGAACCATCCGTCTTTCATGACTTGTTCAGTGAGTTCAGGGTTCTTGTAATATCCAGAAAACAGACATTTTCCTCTTATACAGATCTCGCCTGCCGGATTTTCCCCGAGTGGGTCGTAGCCCATTTCCGGCACCTCCTCAAGCCGTATCTCGTTGTAAACCGCCGGAATACCAACCGTCCCTAGCATGCACATCTCATCCGGGTGACTCGCTGACGTTCCTCCAAGCGTCTCCGTTAGACCTAATCCAAACAATCACAGCACCATTGACTTTCATTGGCAAAAAAAGAAACATTGAGAAGAAACCCTAGCATGCAGAGGAGGTGTAAGTGTATACCGTAGCCTTGGACGACAAAGCAACAACAAGTAACTCTCAAGAACTCTTCGATCTCAGGACTCAGTGGAGCTCCTCCAGATACTAGCAACCGGATTCGACCTCCTAATTGATTCCTGACCTTTAATCCAAGAAAAAACCGTAAAATGTTGCTTACGTGTAAAGACCAAAGAAGAAACCAATCCCAAATCTGTATGATATAAAAACAGACATAACTGTTTTAACCTTTCTGAAAGCTATGAAATCAGCCACAGGTGAAGCTTTACTGTGAGAGTATCCACGATTCATCCACGCAAGTTTGCTACATCACAAAAATAAATTTATAGCGACGGGAGTGAAAACCAAAAACAAATAGACGAGGCACAAACAAAAACAGAGAGAGTTCATAGAAACAAGGGGTTTTTTTTGTTTGTTTGCGACAATTAATAGAAAGTTTAACTTTTAATTAGAGACTTAGTAAATTTTTGTTGCACATAAGTGGAGTATATCTTAAATGTTATATCTTTATATCCATGATATCAATATGCAAAACTATATTCAGTTATCCTAGATATATCACAGTACGCAAAACTATGCCAAATAACATTAAAAATAACGGTGAAGCTTACTATTTATAGAGGGCATTAAAGATGAGTCTCCTTCTTGGATTAAGCTCCTGAATAGCCTTCTGAATCCCGTCATGGATCCTCTCGAAAACTCTCGGAACTCCGGCTATAAACGTCGGTTTCAGTTCTTGAATATCATCGCGTAACGCATTCAAATCCTAACACACCAATCAGTTTTCTCAGTTCCTTATATCCATTTACTTTCCATAGTATAAGATGATGATTATATATGAAGCTTAAGTGATTAACATACTCCATGGTAATAGCCAACTGAAGCGCCTTTTCGAAAGAAGTATTCCTCATTCGCACGGTCAAGAATATGAGCCAACGGCAAGAACGAGAGATACACATCGTCAGTTGTCATCTGATAGTAGGACACGAAACAGAGAATTTAGTAAAAAGGAAACAGATGATTAAGCGAGACATCATCGTTTAGTTAATCCCTTGTATGTAACCATTATATTTGCTAATGTATATTATAAGAGTGATTCTAGGAATTTTCTTTGTTCATTGAAATGGTTACTATTCNTATTTTTTTTTTTTTTTTTTTTTTTGTATTCATATAGTCTTTATCGTAGTTTAAAGGCCAGACAGGTTTTTTAGGGTTTCTTGAAATTGATCGAGAGTCACCTTGTCTTCAAACTGTTCCATAAAGAGATCTGCCCCAACAACGCAAGTCGCGGCAGCTTCATGGGTCAAAACCACACCTTTAGGTGCACCGCTCGTGCCGCTCGTGTACATTATGGTGCACACGTCAGATGGCTTTGGTGGGGTTGTCTCTTCCGGCTTCTCTCGTCCCTGGTCAAATAGTCAACAATCAAATATGGTCAACAAAATATATGTTTTACTAAATGTCTGAATGTGGGGCACTTAAATCATTTAATTCAATGCGTATAAAGCAACGCATTATTTCGTCAAGTTGGCGTGTCATTAAATACCTAAAAAAAAATGTCCAATCTTTTACTATAATGTTTGTAATAACCTAAAAAATGCACAGTTATGTATCACATTGTATTAAGAGACGAACCATGAGAAGAAAATCGAGCCACGAGTATGCTTTCACTCCAATTTCTGAAGCCTTGTGGCTCTGTTCTTCGCTCACATTTGTGAAGGAAACTATAGATTTTAGTCGTTTTGCACTTTTGCAGTCCGGCTCAAGAAGCTAAATTTTAATAGCATACAAAAAACGAGGGTTCAATGTTCACATCAATAAATAAATTTTCAAATATTAACTGATGAAAATAAATCTCAAAGATCTTAACTTCTTTAATCTTGGTGTTCTGGACGAACACAAAGTCGATTTCCGCGTGGTCAACGATATAATCAACTGCTCCGGGACCTGAAGAACATCGAAAGCAAACAATGCCTTTGAGCCTCATTATCGAGTGTTTTGAGTCACGAAAGTATTCACAAAATTTAACTTACCTAATGTATCATATAGAGGCACACAGATTAGAGTGTGAGCTGCACAAGCCTATATATTTGCGATTGTTAGATCCTTACTTCAGAAATTTTGTTCAAAGAAATATTTATCAAGCATGAGATGAACCTCCATTGCTATGATCCACTGAGGACAGTTAGCTCCATAGATCCCCACTCGACACCCCTACATTTATGTATAGACATTAGACGTAAATATACAATAGTGAGATAATTTTTAAAAAACATTCTGTTTCGGTATAAAGTTATACTCACTCTGTCCCAAAATATAAGTTTTTTTTGGATGTATCTGGACTCAAAACACAACCAGAGGGAGTATACAATAGCGAGATGATTTTTAAAAAACCTTCTGTTTCGGTGAAAAGTTATATACAGTAGTGAGAGGATCTTTTAAAAAACGGAAACTAGAAAGTTTTTACCCGTGCAGCTCCAGCAGCTCGTAGCGCAGAGCCAATCTGCAGAACTTCTTCGTTTGCTTCTTTGTACGTTTTCCACATATACGGTCCAACCTAACCAATCCATACAAATATACGTTTAAAACAAAATCTACACACATAAGTTTATCATCAAAAACCATATAGTATGCCATAATGGTTTGTATTGATGCCAGTGATGTGACATACAATATATATATACATATATCTCCTTTATTTTAGTACGAAAATTTTGAAAAACTTAATTCACCTTCTCATCGACAATTTGACGCCATCCAAGCATCTTGTTATTAGGGAATTTTTCCACTGATTTACTAACAGATTAAAAAAGAGATTTAATAAAAATGAGGAACAATAAATATAAAGAAATGCTATATATATGATATTATAAGAAAATTAAACCTGAAAATGTCCCAAGTAGTGGTGATATCAGAATCAATAAGAGGAAAACCTTTCTCCGACAAAAGATTTCGGTACACCGGACCTACCGATGGCTTCCCATTTGCCCCCTTAACACCTTCTTCCACCTTTGCCGCGAAAGACTTCATTCTCTCTTTCTCTCTTTTGTTTTCTTCCTTAGGAGAGAAACTCCGAAGCTATTCTTTTATATAATAGAAATGAAAAAACGATGAAGAACCATAAATGTAAGATAAGAATCCAACCGACGTAGTTAATATATGAAGATATAGCACTGCCCGAATTGATGATGGTGCAGTAGAGTATCTATAGCTTGAAGGAGGATAGGGCATGTGCCCCATACAGAATTATTATTATTTTTTAAAATTGTTACCAAATATTAACAAAAATAGTAGCTCAATTGATTAATTATCTGGTTAACTAGCTTGTGCCCCATGCAACATTGCATTATAGATCCGCCAAATCTTAAGAACAAAAAGTGAATATAAGAACTAAATCATTAATTAAAGGAAACAACTTGGTTACAAAATGAGGGAGTTTTTCATAGTTTTGTCATTTAATCAAATTAAACAGCAGAATTTATTATAGTTTTGCATTTTCGCATAATTTAATCGTGGAACATGCATAATCGTTTATCGAAAACAACTACTAAGTTTCACTATTTAATCCGCTTGTGTACTCCATACTCTAATTTAATTATGATACGCATAAATTAAATAAAAACTTTTATATTATGAGGTATGCATTTATTGTCACCAGTCCGGTTCACCTAACAATACTGACTACTGAGTAGTGAGTACAAACTCAAAGAGGATAACTATATATGCATTTATTGCATTTTTCGTAAAACTGTTTGATTATTGAAAAGTACGTAATCGTATAATCAAAATTGTGCTAATCAGATACGTGGAAGTTTAATCAAGCTTGTAGTAATCAGAATCGTTGGAACGATGGAAGTTTCATTAGTTAATCAGTGACAGCTCTCTGCTGGCGTCTTCCGTACTTTAGTGTACAGCACTCTACTTACGTATTATGTACTTCCATTTAATTATCATATGGATGGATTAAACTATATTATAATTTGATTAACAGAATGGCATTAGTTGACTCAATTTATCTCGAGTACACACGCTGTTTTATTCATTCTGATGTAGTTTATAGCTTCTAATCTGACTTTAACAGTGGAAGCTAATGAAGTAAAAAAACAAATTAATGAGTAATGAAACCCAAAAGGTTTTTTAATCCAATAATATAACATTCGTTAAGTGGTGGAAGACAGATGTGATGGATATATATAACTAGAGACTTAAGAGTTACATACATTAAAAGAAGAAAAGGAAAAAAAAACTATAACAATATGATGTAAACGGCAATACAACATAGAAGTAAAACATTACAGAAGGCACAAGTCTCATTTTCTTTTCCTTTTTATACGTATATAACATGATTATCAATAGCGTACACATCATCGCAACACTTTTCAAATTTTCTTTGATGCCAATTGTCGGTACATTTCGTCGATTTGTACCTGTATAATGAAACTTTAGCGGACTGTATGGTGCTAACATTAACTAACCAATCTAGACAAAATTACTATAACCTAAAAAGTAATCTATAAATATGGAAGTGAAATTAAGGTAAACCTGATAGTACTTGAGGAGATTGTTCCTCCGATTCTTTAGCGTTGCAGTCACTAAGTCTCTCTCAACGTCGAAAGGTTTTTTCTCCACCGTCACGGCTTTAATGTACTCAAACCTTCTTAGCTATATACGTATATATTTTCCACATCCACGAATAGTTTATTTTAGCATTTTTGTATATTTTTTTGAAGAATTTAAATTTAGACAGACAAAGTTAAAACAAACCTTGTTCTTCTCTGCTGTGTCCTTTAGTTCTAAAATGATGTGCTCTTGTAACTCCGGAAGAGAACAGAGTTCTTCGAATGATTTAGGGAAACCAAGATCTTTTGCCCAACGGTTCACAGTTTCTGGGTTGGGAACAATCACGGCGACAAGCATAGATTTGAAGCTGTCTCCATAGACCCAAATCTGAGAAGAAAAATAGCGACCAAAACATAATAAGGCACCAGATAATAGATATAGGGATAACTGAAATGAAAAAAAAAACCCTAAATGTGATTTCTTGCAGGACAAGAAGGAGTTGGAAAACTTACATCCTGGACAACAGAGTTTTGCCCGTAGATGTTTTCCAAGTTCTCAAGAGCAACGTACTCTCCTTGAGAGAGTTTGATCAGATTCTTTTTACGGTCGATTATCTTGAGTACTCCATTTGGATGGATCTCACCTATATCTCCTGTTAAAACATTTACACTCACATCAAGAACAATTTACAAACCTGAATCCAGAGCAATCGAATATTTGTTTCAATAAATCAGGCACCTGTATGGAACCATCCGTCTTTCATGACTTCTTCAGTGAGTTCAGGGTTCTTGTAATACCCAGAAAACAGACATTTTCCTCTTATACAGATCTCGCCTGCCGGATTTACCCCGAGTGGGTCGTAGCCCATTTCTGCCACCTCCTCAAGCCGTATCTCGTTGTACACCGCCGGAATGCCGACCGTCCCTAGCATACACATCTCGTCCGGGAAACCCATAGCCGTTCCTCCGAGCGTCTCCGTTAGACCTAATCCAGACAATCACAGCAACATTGACTTTCCTTGGCAAACAAGAAACATGAGAGTATAAACCCTAGATATGCAGAGGAGGTGCAAAACTATACCGTAGCCTTGGACAACAAAGCAACAACAAGTAACTCTCAAGAACTCTTCAATCTCAGGGCTCAAAGGTGCTCCTCCAGATACTAACAATCGGATTCGACCTCCCAATTTGTCTCTTATCTTTAACAGAAAAACAAAACCGCGAAAATTCAGTTTATGTAATGAGTAATGACCAAAAACAAAACAAAAACTCCCAACAACTGTTTTTAACCTTTCTGAAAGCTATGAAATCAGCCATAGGTGAAGCTTTACTGTGAGAGTATCCACGATTCAACCACGTAAGCTTGCTGCATCATCATTTTGTTTTGGAAGGTTACATCATTACAGAACAGAGAAGTACTGAGAAACCATAGCTATAAATGATGAAGTTGCTTACTGTTTGTAGAGAGCATTGAAGATAAATCTCCTTCTTGGGTTAAGTTCTTGAAGAGCCTTTTGAATCCCCTCATGGATTCTCTCAAACACTCTTGGAACTCCAGCTAGATAAGTAGGCTTCAATTCTTGAATGTCGTCACGTAACACATTCAAATCCTACACCAAACAACACATCCAATTTTCTTAGTTTCTAGCTTCTATCCATTTTCTTCCATTATTTGGTGGATGATTATGAATCTTAAGAGATTATTGACATACTCCATGGTAGTAGCCAACGGAAGCGCCTTTGCGAAAGAAGTATTCCTCATTCATACGGTCAAGAATATGAGCCAACGGCAAGAAGGAGAGATATACATCCTCGTGTGTCATCTACTCGTAATTAAGCCGCCCAAAGTAAATAGAGGAGAGATATAACGACGTTCATTAATTTTGTTTAAATGATTCATAGTTACCTTGTCTTCGAACTGATCCATGTAGAGATCCATCCCAACAACGTAACTCGCAACCGCTTCGTGAGTCAAAACCACACCTTTAGGGTCACCGCTCGTGCCGCTCGTATACATTATGGTGCATATGTTAAACGGCTTAGGTGGATTCGTCTCTTCCGGTTTCTCACGTCCCTGGTCAAACAGTCAACAAAAAATGTATTATATAGTATACCAATACCTCTGTTCTGTGTGTGGGCCCCTAATTCATTCAATTCTAAGCATATATATACACGAATATCAATCAAATGCCGTCAAGTTGGTTTAAACATGTGCCTGTCATTAAATACCTCAAAGAATGGTCCGACTATATGATATAGATTGTAATGATGAAATTAAGTATACAAAATTATCATTAAAATAAAATAAAAAGACAGACTAACCATATGGAGAAATTCGAGCCAAGAGTATATTTTGACTCCAATTTCCGAAGCCTTGAGGCTATGTTCTTCGCTCACGTTAGTGAAGGAAACTATAGCTTTTACCCGTTTTGCGCATTTGCAATCTGGCTCAAGAAGCTAAAGTTCAACAACATTAAAAAAAGGTTTATTATTCACATAGATAAAATAATTTTCTCAAATGTAAAAATTAATTTCAAAGATCTTAACTCCTTTAATCTTGGTGTCTTGGACGAACACAAAGTCGATTTCCGCGTGATCAACTATATAATCGACTGCTCCAGAACCTAAAAACCATTGTTTTTTTCCTTTTTCGTCACACGTTTTATAATTTGAGTCACAGAAGTTTATAGTCAGAAAAAAAAATTTAACCTACCCAATGTATCATATAAAGGTACACAGACTAGAGTTTGAGCTGCACAAGCCTAAATTTTTTCATAAAGATGTGTGTATATTGTTTGTTAGATTTAATTAAGAACTTCTGTAAGAAAAATAATTAAGTGAGAGAGATTTTTCTCAAAACTTGAGATGGACCTCCATTGCTATGATCCACTGAGGGCAGTTAACTCCATAGATCCCCACTCGACACCCCTACATGTATACATATAACATTTTCTTTCAATATATATAATAAATCTCCAAAATCATTAACAATCATGAATTGATTTTGAGAAAGTTTTTTCATCTGAAATATATGTTAATATATATATATAGAAAAAAAATATTTACAGGCTCAGCTCCAGCAGCTCGTAGGGCAGAGCCGATCTGCAAAACTTCTTCATAAGCTTCCTTGTACGTTTTCCACAGATACGGTCCAACCTAACGGATGCATACAAATATACGTATGAAACAATGTGTACACAACTTATAAGTGTTAATCAAATCGCAGCCAAACAAACAGTGTTAATCAAATAAAACAATTACAGTGAAAAAACAAAATCACCTTATCATCGACGATTCGACGCCATCCAAGCATCTTATTGTCAGGGAATTTCTCCACTGATTTACTAACAAAAACCGTAAGAGATTTATCAACAATAGTTATACAAATCAACAGTAAAACACAATAGTTATACACATCAAGTGAAAAATTACCTTATGAATACACATACCTGAAAATGTCCCAAGCAGTGGTGATTTCAGAATCAATTGGAGGAAAACCTTTTTCTGACAAAAGATTCCGGTAAACCGGACCTACCGACGGCTTTCCGTTTTCCCCTTTAGCTCCTTCTTCCACCTTTGCCGAAAAAGACTTCATCCTCTCTTTCTCTCTTGTTGTTTTTTCTTTGTAGAGAAACTCTGAAGCTATTTCTTATATAAACGAAACTAAAAAGACAGAAGAACCTTAAGATACGATGAATTCAACCGACGTAGATAATATGTGAAAAATATAACACTGCGAAAATATGGATGGTACAAAATGTGAAACAGAATTAGATAAATCACCAAAGGAAATAACTTGATTACAAAATGAGGGAATTTATCTTAGTTTTGCATTTTCTTGTAATTGTATTTATGATTTCTTAAAAAATACGCATTCGCTAAGAGCATCTCCAACTCTCCTCTATAATTGCCTCTAAACTCTATTTTTGAGTAAAATTGTCTACAACCCTCTTCTATAATTGACTCAAAAATAAGGGAAATCCATTTTTTCCTCTATAAATAGAGGATCTCTATTTCTTCCTCTATTTTTGAGTTGAACTATTTTTTACATAATAGTCCTTCAATTTTTAAATTTTTTTGTTTATAACTTAAACAAATAATAAAAATTATTTATTTTTATATTTATAGCTAAAACTAATAACGGAACATTATTTTACAAAATAACATAATTTATGTTACATAAATCGGTTAAAATAAGAAAAGTTTAATTCAAATAGTATGTTAATTTATGGAAATTTTTGTAAAAAATGAAATTGTTGGGGTCAATTTGTAAAACTTATAAAGAAAAGGTATTTTATATTAAATAGATAATTATAATAATATTTTTTAGAGTAAAAAATAGAGGAATACATTGGAGAAAAACAGTACTCTATTTTTGAGATCCTCTATAATTGAGTTAGAAATAGAAAAATACATTGGAGATGGTCTAAACGAACACAGATATTAATGCTGCAGGAATCAATCTGCTTCCGTGCTCCGTACTTTGATTAAATTATTATTACACATATAATTTGTATAAATACTTTATTTTATAATTTTCCTAACAGAATGCCATTAATTGTCACCAGTTCAGTCCACCTAACAATACCGAGTTGCAAACCCAAAGTATATGCATTTATCATAAACAACATAAGATACCAACTACTCCGTTTAGATTTGACACTAACTTGGTTTCAATATTTGTGATTTCAGAATCAATTAATTAATTAGTCAAGAAATAAAGAACAAATTAATTATACATATATATTTATAGATTCCAAGGAAGTAAGAGTCGAGCGTCCATTATTTCACCAATTAATTTCAGCTAAAATAATAGCTAATAATACCATAAACTAATATAGTACAGTATATATAGTTTAATAGTCACGCCCTAAACGTGAGAGCGTGTATAACCTGGCTTCACTCTCTTTATACTTCTTTTCACCATCTTCTCTATAAACTTAATATCGCAGACTGGAGAATTTAATGAATTTATGATAACCTCTGGAAGAATACCAGTAAGTATGAAAGTGATTTATGTGTTGTACGTAGTTGTAACCAATGTAAGGACATAGATAGAGGAGTCTTTCTTGACAACATTTAAAAAAAAAAAAAAGACAGAGGAGTCTTTATACGTAAACACTTAAAATCTTTCATTCTCTTTGATTAATATAATGGAAGCATAAATATATTGATTTTAGTCTCTCTCTCTCTCTCTCTCCTTCCTAAACAAACAATCTTGTTTAAATTAGTTATTTTCTCATCAAAATGAAAATCCATCAAAATCATCATATGATCTAAAATACCAAAAGCAGAAAAGATATGAACAGCACAAAATCATAACCAGCAAAGATTAAACTACCGACCGTTGCTCAGTTGGTATATCAGGACTGTAGTAGTGTGCAGATGGTTTCTTAGGTCTTTGCTTCGAATCCAGCAGGGTTGATTGTTTTCCCCCAGTTTCTATTTAGTAGTTTTGTTTTTAAAAACGTGTATGTTTATGTAATTTAGAAATGATGAGAGAGAAATAAGTTAAGTTGAGGAGCTGAGAAATGGTTGTTGGTTTATATAATGAGTTGGTTGATACAGGCCATGTCTGTGTCGTTCATTTATTTTTTTTTTATTTTTTTTAATCTTCAACGTTAAAAAAAAGATAAGATAAAAAATGAAACAAAATAAAAATGATCCCACCAATAGAATTCATTAATTGATTAGTGTCCTATATATAGGATATAGTGTTGTTCGCCGAACGTCGGGTTCTCTATAAAATCTTCAACTACTATTTTTCCATTAATTGATATTGCGTCCTTTAGTTTATATAAACACACTTTTGTGGTTTTATAAAATTAAAGCATACCGTCAAGTGGAAATGAAACATTTATTATAGTTTGTTGCAAGTACAAAATCCTTTTTTCAGTCTGCAACTTGTTTTCTATCATACTTTGAGAATGAATTTGCAAAATCATTTTTTAGTTTTTAAATAATGGATTTTTGGCGAAAGCTTTTTTGACATTTTCCCTAACTAAAACGTTTTGTGGTTCATTTCATAAAGTTGTTTTGTATATATATACTACTGCATTTACCATCACGTGGTTACTGGTTAGTAACAATCCAGTCGATTTTGTAAATGTGATTAGTAGTTCACAATTTTAAAAATATATATCCTTCGATCATTTTTTTTTTAATAGAAAAGGCGTTCTATTTTTCGATCAGTTCCTATGTGCGTTTGTATTATTCACTCAAGTTTTGTTGATTACTACTCCGATTGAATCAAATGCAACGTTTAGGATATCGAATCATACAATAATTATGTGTGGACTTGGTCAAAGCAGACCATGATATCGATTAACATGTCGAAACCGTTTGCTAGTCCACCTAATTATCACTTTCAAAATACTTAATTAAGGACCTTGACAAAGGAAAACACTAGTTCAATTTTTTCAAATTTCTTCCGTTTTCTTATTTGTAAAATTTCAAAGATTGTGACAGTTAAAGATCGAAAATATTTTATGATTTATATTATCTCATCAGAAGTCGTTAACGTGTTTTTGAAAAAAAAAAAAAAAAAATAAGTCGTTAATGTTTGATATTGTTGAGAGACTCTCCATCATGCAATACTTTTCGTTTTATATTAATTTCTTCACTTGGTCCGTACATAATATAAACGGATCCTCCTTTTCTTTGCTCGAGTCTACATCTATAATAAAAATACAATTAAAAAATATCTCAAAAAATCCTTTAGCCTTTAATACAGATGTCTACATGTATTAGAACACGCGAGTCAATCAAACTCGTACACTTTTTATTTTATACTTGTAAAATTACAAAAAGGGCTGTTGTGTGGTTTACGATTTTTTAAGTATAAGAAAGTCAATTATTATAAAAAGTTTAGGCGACCAATTCCAACGGATCAAAGGTGGTGCCTTAGGGCATCTCCAGCGGAGTCTATTAACAGAGTCTCACAATATTAAAAAAACAAAAAGTAATGAAAAGTAGATGGAAGGATGAAATAGAATGAGAGACGTATGTTTATTAAGAGATTTCAGAGTGAGAATGAGAGACTCCCCCTCTTAGGTGTCAGATTATAAATGGTTAACTTTTATTTTTATTTAAAATTTATTTATAAAAATAAATTATATTAATAAAAAATATATGACATACCTTTAATAGAGTATCACCCGCTGGAGATGGTCTATTAGGTAATTAAATAGTACTATGTTTTAAACTTGAAATGTTTAGTCTTAACCTCTTCGTAAAGTTATCTATAATTCGTTTTAAAATATCTTATAAACACATAGCAACCCCCTAAAAAGTAAGTTGTCCTATCCCAACTTCTAATGCCTAGTCTTATTCTAAGTAGCCGGTGAAATACAAATGACTATTTTTTTCATTTTTTTGTTTAATAGATCATGAAATTCAACATTGTATTTGTCAACTTAGCTTTAGTTATAGTTTGTTCCAACTTCTAACTGTTAAGTTTCAGCCTACGTCCGTCCATTATACTCTAAAATCGGAAATTGCTCATCAAACCAACAAAGTCAATTACACTCTCATTTTATATTTTGTATATGCTCTATTGCTCTTGCTTATTTCTAAATCGGATAAGGTTGTAAAGCACTTAGAACAAAGCCTAATAAGGTAACAATATGTAACAATAAATATCTCCAACCTTCAATACTGACTTCCATCAAATTTACCAAATAATCATTAATATAGAGATAAACATATATGGGTCGATATTAAAATGTTGAGAAAAAAATAATTAAAAAATATATGTAGTGCTACTGTATGGAAGTGAGACCCGCATTAATATGTGTCACAGATTCGCAGTTGGTAGGGCTGAAACAACAACAACTTGTTCTAACGAATTGTATCTTTTTCCAATTTGCCAATGGAAACATTTTATATATACACACCCTACGTATATGTTGGGGAAATAGAAAATAAAAAGAAGAAAAATTAATATCGAAAATAATATCGTAAACGTAATATTATTATGGAAATGAACTGAATCTACAAGATATATGTGAACCGAAAAAAGAAAAGAAACATCAATCGAAGCTTTTGTTACAAAAAATATGTGGCCATCATCTTTGTGTTGTTTTGAACTGATGTTTTTGATGTTATATTGCAATAAATTCCATCACCAAAATATCAAATGCCGTCAAGTTGGTTATGCAATAAATCATTACCAAAAACCTCTCCTACCTTAGTAATTGCACAGCTGCTAGCCAATGAGAAACCCACTAATCAACTACTAACCTTATTGATTAGTGTACTAATTGTCCAATCTTATAATGGAATCATAAAAATACTCTTTACCATGAATTAGCATAGTTACCAAAATACTATTCAGTCTTCATAAGATTTACAAATACAAAGTGACTAGTTCTAGATTTATTATCTAATTAACTCAAACGATTAGTTAAAACTTAAAACTAACATCATCATCACCTACCACAACCATAACTAGCTTTAAGAGATAATATTACTTGCATCTAATCTAGCTTTCCTTTGCAAAAACAGAGCTTAGAGCTCATCATAGTTTTGCTTCAAATTTACTTTTACACAGATAAAGATATCACCAAGGAGCTGACACAATCATCTGAAACTCAACCTCCACGTCCTGAATCTTCTTGTCAAGAGTTGATACACATAACTTCATTTCAGCAATTTCTTTCTCTGAAGCATCCTTCTTCTCTTTCAACTCTGTTTCTTGGCTCCGCAGCTCGAGAATCTTGCGCTCAACGTCTCTAAGATCTTCCTCAACCTTTTCCTTTTTGATAACTTCCTCTGTCATCTTTTTCTCCTCATCATTCAGTTCCTCAAGTCTCTTCACTTGCTTATCTTTAAGAGATAACAACATGTCAATCCGCGATATAGGAGTTAAAACATCGAATCCGTACTTGTCAAGCTCGGCAAAGCAATCTTTCAGCCTCTCTAGTGTGCTCTTAGGAGTGTGAAGTTGCAGATTTTCAACTCTCTCTAATAAACCGCAATATTTCACCATCTCACACACAGCTAAACCTTCACGGAACTCCTCTATTGACTCGAGCAACGGGCTAAAATGAGGACTCTGCTTCACTGATTTGAAGACCTCCATTGATTCAAACACTTCCCAAACCGGTGAGTGTTTCACAAAAGGCAGAACCGTTGTAGTATCTGCGGATAATTCTAGATAGATCAATTCAGGGGTAAGAGAATGAGAAAGCAAATAAATTTTCTTGATCAGTTATGTAATAGAGAAAGTTTATCTAAAGAAAGAAGTGTCTTACTAGGTTTAAGAGAAGCAGTAGATGATTTTGCTCCAAGGATCCAAGAAGAGAGGGTCTGATCATCATCGTTGCATATATAATCAGTGATCAGAGCCTTTGAACCATTGCAAGCCTCACCTATAAGTTACTTGGTTATAATAAGATAAAGATTCATCGAGAAACAGAACACAACAACTAATATGGCTAGATGTCGGATTTATAGATGTACCAGTCTCTATAAGGCTATGACTGTTGTCACTGTTGTTATTATGCTCTTCAGATTTCTGCATATAAACCATTCCAAACTCAAGAAAGTGAGAAAGATTCATGTTTAAACCATGAATTGAGTTTATTACCTTCGCTCCATTTGAATCAACTCCTAAGCCATTCTGATTCCTCAAAGGGGATGTCTCTCCTTGAGTTTCTTTCACCGGTGTTGCGAATATGACCGGGGTTACAGGTGGAACAGATTCCTTTGCTGTAAACAGAAACAATATACGTAGATGAGTTTCATTATACTTTGGAGCGATCACACTAAGTACTTGTACCAATGGTGAGGTTAAAGTTTAAATAACTCAACACAGAATTTGGAGCTCACAGTTACCAATTGGTATCATTATGACTGGTGTAGCATCACCATTCCTTGCATCATCAGCCATTTGATTCAACGATACCCGAGCTAACGATAATTCGATTGTCTACACATCATTAAGTAAACAAATGGAGTAAGATCTCTGTTCAAGCAGCCAAAAAAAAACAACACACAAAGGCATCAAAATCTACAACTCACAGCTACAGTTTCACGCTCATTTGAGGATGTTTTGGTACGCTTTCCAGTCCTTTTATAAGTGATGGGCTTAGCAGCAGTAGAAGAGCAGATTATCTTCAGTTTCTTTGGTCGGCACATCAATGTAGTTTCCGTAGACATCTTTCTCTTGCCTTGTGGAGTAGTTTTGTTTCCAGGTTTGGTCTGACTCTGAAAATAGAAAGATAGAAACAACAGTTAATTAATTACCAAAACTGGACACATCACACATGCAATGTGAGAATAATTTACCTTTGGTTGTTGAAGCCAAACACCATCTTCCCACTCCTTTGAAAGTCTAAGATCAGAGTGTTTAAACACATACTCCTCTTTCGTTGCCACGAAGCTCACTATGTAACGTTCCTCCGAGAGAATCCTTCTCACAAGACCTTGACGCCATCCCAAACCACGAAACGCGTCAACACGGTCCAACAAATCATACTTCTCAACGAAACAAGGAGGCGGCTTAGGCCTGACGTCGCACAGATCAACGGCTATCATGTTTGGTTTCGCATCATCACCACCGTCGAAGGTAAAAGACTTATTATCGCAACACTTGACAATGAGTCTCTTCTGCTCATCATCATCATCATCTTCCTTAACAATCAATGCAGGAACCCAAACAGCTTCGAGCTTATCAGTCTTACAGCTCACTTCAACCATTGTCCCCGATCTAAACAAGGACTTGCTCAATTCCTTCATTTCAAAAAGAAACCCCCAAAAAAAAATGTTAAAAAATTTGACATGCATGCAAAAACAGAACAAAGGGTTAAAGGATTTGAGAATCGGACCAATCAGAGAGACACACGTGTACCTTGTTCTCAGGCCGGACCCACTCGGAGCCAATCAAGTCAAGATGAGTCCTCAGCTGCTTCTTCTCGAACTGCATGACGTCTGGTGGATGATCGAAGTAAACCAGAAACTTACCGTGATCCGCCATTTTCTTCACAACGACACCGGTCCACCATCCATCTTTCAGATCAGCGTCGACCACCGATCCTTCCTCGAAATCGACTCCGTCGTTCGGATTCGGATCCTCCGGAGGGACGGGTCGGATCAGCCTCTGTTCGACGAGTTCGGTTAGGAGAGACGAACCGTCTTCGTCTACCAGGGTCATGTAACTGACTCGAAGCTTTTTCCTTCCCGATTTCGTTGGGTTCTCTTGTAGAATTGCTCTGTACCATGCGCCTGTAAAGCCTTCGTCTTCGGATGAAACTTCTACTTCACTGTCTTTAATCATCGATAACATGCTTGCTTTGCTTACTCTCTGAAAACGAAATTGAAACCTAAAATCCGAAGAAGAAAGTAACCCAATTCAGTCAAATCACAAAAGCAATAATGATGGGTGATGAAGAAGAGAGGAAAATTACGCCATGCTTTAATTGTGGCAAGCTAAAAGTGCTCTTAATTTCATTTTTCATTTTTCATTTTTCTTTGGCGCTTAAAATTAGTATGAATTAAATTAAAAAAATATTTGTTAAACTACTATTGGGTCCTAGATAAACGAGCTCGATAATGCATGGACGGGTGGACCTCTTACAACGAGCTTTGTAATTGTCGCCACTCTGATTAAATATATAAAATAATTCAACTTTCTCCTCAGTAAGATCAGAATCATTCGGACAAACGTTTTAAAACTAACATCTCAAACATAAACCCACAAATGGGACCAACAGTCTCAAAAGACAAGTCCTTTTTATTTTTACTTAATAAATCTACTCGAAACAGAGAGACTAGAGAGCTAAAGCTAATTCACTACCATGGAGCCGACAAAGTTTCTTTAAACTCAACCTCCATTTCTTGCATCTCTTGCTCAGTCGTCTCTGCGTTTGATTTCATCTCAACCACCAACTTCTCAGCAGCTTCCTTTTCCTCTTGCGCAATCGCAACTTGTCTCTGCAGCTCAATGATCTTGCGTTCAAACTCAGCAATTTCTTCTTCCACCTTGCGCTTATCCCTCTCTGCCTCTTCAAACTTGTTCTCAACACAAATCCTTTCCTCCGCTTTCTTTGCAAGCCCATCTCTGAGAGACAAGACCTTCCTGATCCGTGACTGAGGGTCTGCAACGTCGAAACCATGCTTCTCCAGCTCGGCAAAGGAAACACTGAGTCTGTCGAGAATGGCTGTGGAATCATCAGGTTTCAGGTCTTTGAATTCCTCTAGTAACCCGTAATAGCTCACCATCATGCCAACCGCTGCCCACTCACGGAAATCGTCTTTAGCTTCGAGCAGTGGGCTGAAGTGAGGGCGCTGTGGTATGGATTTGAGACTCTCCAGTGTCTTCCAATACGGCGACTTCTTCTTTTCAAAAGGTAAAGCTGCAAGTGTGTCTTTAGCTGGTGTTTCCTCAGCCGCAGAGTCCATCATCACGTTCGAGCTCTGATCAGAGGATACCCCTGGACAAATCAAATGCGAAACTTGAACGTTTTAGATGTATATACATTGGGGAAAAACTGATTTAGTAATAATATAGTGAAAAGATTTCCAAACCAGTAGATAAGTTTCCAATCCATGTAGAGAGAGGCTGGTAGTCAATATCATCCTCAGCATTTGAACCATTGCAAGTCATATCTACAAATTATAAGTACCAATATGATATGATTAAGATTTGGGAAGAAACAAACATGTCAAACAAAACTAATATGGCTAGTGCTTATTTAGATTTTAGACATACCAGTTTCCGAGTGTTGTTTTTCTTCTCTTTTCCTTTTTCTACTCTGATCTTGGCTATTCTCCTCTTCAGGCAACTGCATAAAGAGTGTAAAACCATCATTTTTCAAAGATAAATAACAATCATGGAGATGGGGGGCTAAGATAATGAGCACCATCTAGTGAAAGCGAGAATGATTTATGTTTTTAAACTTTACCTTGTGTGGAGTTAAACCATTTCCCAAACCAATCTCAGAGGATTTGTTTCCTTTTGTTTCAGTCTCTGTTTGTTTCAGCGGTGTTGCAGTTATGACTGGAGATGGGGTTACAGGTGAAACAGATCCTCTTGCTACAAAACATTGATTTGGCATTATTCATCAGTATTCACGATACATAAAGTACACACATAAAAGTAAAAGAAAAAGGAATCAGATCATTTACCTATTGGTGTTACTTGTGGGGTCATGATGACCAGTGGAGTTTTATCAATCATCACAGCATCGACCCTCTTCTTTCCCACTTCTCCAGTGACCTATTTAATACCAAGCAACAAAATCAAAATGTTTGTAAAACAACATCAAATACTTCAAAAATGAAAGCAAATCTAATAACTCACAGCCACAGTTTCAGCTTCGGTGACTGTTTCCCCATTATCCTTCAGGGAGGATATCTTCATATGCTTTCTTGTCCTTTTACAAATCACTGGCTTAGCACCAGAAGAAGAGCGTGTTGGCTTACTTTTGATGACATTGTCAAGCGTTTCTTTTACAGGGTTTTGCTGGCACTGTAAAAGAACATGACAGCTTCAGTTTCATACAAAATAATCCAAACTTTGATTGAAAATTAGTGGGAAAAGTCGATACCTTTGCTCCGTTATGCCAAACCCCATCTTCCCACAGCTTCAAAGGCCTAAGATCAGAGTGTTTAAACTCGAATAATTCCTTTGTAGCCTTTAAACTAACCCTGTAACGTCTTTCAGAGAGAATACGCGTCACAATCCCTTGACGCCAGACCAAGCCATGAAAGACCTCCACACATTCCAGCAATCCACACTCTTCAACCGAAGAAGGAGGCGGCGTTGGTCTAACACGACAGGCATCAACAGTCTTGATTGGTCTTGCCACCTCATCACCGTTGTAGCTCCTCAAGTGTTTATTACAGTCCTTCACGATGAATTTCTTCTCACCATCCTCTTCAATCTCCTTGACTATCATTGCAGGGAACCAAGTAATTTCTCCTTTCTTGACAGAAGAGACTTCCACCATCGTCCCGGAGCAGAACATGGACTTATCCAACTCCTTCAAAAGTTTCAATTCACAACCAAAGTTAAAACCTTTAACACCATTTCAACCATGTCATGCAACAATAACCACAAAATCAAAGAAAGAAAGGACCTCTCCAACTGTTCAACCATACCATGCAACAAAACAATAACAAAACAGAGACAAAGCTCAACAATTTGCAATAAAAGAGCAAACTTTAAGAAACCATTTCAATAGAAATCAAGAAAGGACCACTTTCGATGAAGCTCAGAGCTTTGTACCTGAATATCTGGGCGGACCCATTCCGAACCGGTCCACTGAAGATGAGGTCGCAGCAGCTTTCTCTCGAATTGAAGAATGTCTGGAGGGGACTTGAAGGAGACCAAATAGTTACCATCCTCTAGTTTCTTCTTAATGACCAAACCAGTCCACCAGGCATCTCTGTGATCAGCGTCGACCACCATTCCTTCCTCCAAAACGACGCCGCTGTAGAGGTTTTCCGGCGGGACCGGTCGAATGAGTTTCGGATCGATGATTTCGGTTAGAGGAGACAAACTGTCGTCGGTTAGGAGAGTCGTGTAACGAACGCGAACCTCTGTGCGTCCCGTTGGGTCTTCTTCCAAAACGGCTCCGAACCAAGCTCCTTCGAATCCTTCCTCTTCAGTACACACTTCCACTTCACGATCTTTGGCCATCGTCGTTTCCTCCATTGACAATGTGATTACTCTCACTACTCACAGTCCCTTAAACCAGAAAACAGAAAAGACTCGCCTTTTTTTTTGCGACTGAAAAACCCTAGAAATCGGAAGAAACCCAGCTAGCTCCAAAAGTGGAATAAAGCTCAGTCACAGCGGAAGCGGAGACGTCATATGCCTTAATTGTGAGCGCAAATCAATTATAATTTTTTTTTTCTTTTTTCTTGGCGCGATAAAAACTACGAAAAATATAAAAATATAAGTGTAGCTCTAATGGGCCTAAATTAATGAGGCCCACGATAATTTAGTTTATGTTTTTTTTTTTTTAGTTTTACTAGTTAGCTTCATTATTCTCTCTCTACATGAGCTTCTTTGACTCAAAAGGACATTTGACTCTGACGATCTTAATCTAAACCGTGCGTTTTTGTTGCCTCCCGTTTGAATTTTCACATGAAAAATCCACAAATAGAAAGAGAAAAACGAAACCAAAAGAGATGGTTAAAAAGAAGATACAATTATTGTTCATTCTATAATCATTATTCCATTAGTATTAGTGTATTTACTAACCGAATCAGACAAATTCCCTCATTAAGCACAGAAACAAGTTAAGTTAAGACATGATGTAACTTGTTAACCTGGCTACCATGATGCTGAGGCTGTTGTCTGAAACTGAAGCTCCACATTTTCAAGCTGTTGGCCAATCGTTGTTGCAAATGACTGCATCTGAGCTATCTCTTTCTCCGCTTCATCAATCAGCCTTTGAAGCTCGAGAATCTTGCCTTCGTTCTCTACTTTTACGCTCTCTCTTCCTCAGCGTTTTTGAAATCTTCTCTTGCCTTTGATTGCCTATCTTTGAGACGCAAGAGCTTTTGAATCCGCGACAGAGGCGCTTCCACATGGAACCCGTGCTTCTCTAGGTCGGCAAAGGAGCCGTTGAGGCTTTTTAACGCGCTAATGGGATTCAAGAGCTGCAGAGTTTTGACTTGTTCCAGTAACACAGGATATGTAAGCATCATACCAAGCGCAGACATTTCGCGGGAATCTTCCCTAGTAGTCTCGACCAGTGGTCTGAAATGAGGACTCTGTGGGAATGTTTTGAATACCTCCATTGATTCAACTGTCTTCCAAACCGGCGACTTTTTCTCAAAAGGCAAAACCACTGGCTGAATTATTGTGTTCTTGGGAGTTTCACGCGCTGGCAAACAGTGACATAACATGTAAATCAATTGATCTCAGCCTCTGAAACATTGCAAGCCTCCATACCCAAGTCATGGACAGCTAAGACATACCAGTTTCGTTGAGGTCTGAATCTTGTTCTCTTTTCCTCTTGCGACTAGCACGTTCCTCAGGCATCTGCGTCTTCCCTTGAGCTTCAAGACGCAGAGTACAACCATTTGATGCACTACCAGCCATCTCATTTCCCGATCCTTGAGCTATTGGCAGTTCCGTTGTTTCCAAAGCCACTGACTTGTTTCTTTTGCCGTCTGAAGGCGTTTCCTTGTCGGAGTTCCCCTGTAAAATCCCAAAAGGATACTTAAAAAATATTGAGGATTGTTTGTTAGAAAATGATAATGATGATGTTGAAACTTGAAAGGACGTCTTATCCTTTTACCTTGTCTTGTTTTGAATCGTTTCCCAAACAATTCTGATCCCTAAGTGTCTTTCCTCGAGTTTCAGCCTCTGTTCGTTTCAAAGGTGTTGAATTTATTTACAGCTTCATTTGCTGGTACATTATGGAGGTAAGGACACTTGAATAGTGATCAAGTATTACCATTCTTCACAGAAGCACCCATTTTACTTGCTGATCCTTGAGCTAGTGATGATTCCCTTTTCTGCAACATTAAACAAATGGAGATCAAGAATCACAACCACACAAAAGACTCAAGTAATTACACCGCTATAGTTACCTTCCAAAACGGTGACTTGTTCGCAAAAGGCAACACCATTGTCTTCACATTCTCTGGTGTTGGCTGAGCTGTCTTCTTGGGGCATGTCTTTTCTTGAGTTTCGGCATCTTTTTGTTTCAGCGCTGTCGCAGTTATGGCCAGGGACGGGGTCACAGGTGAAACTGATGTTACTTGTGGGGTTATGATGACCAGTGGAGTTACTTTTATCAACCATCACAGCATCGACCCTCTTCTTTCCCACTTCCCCAGTGACCTATTTATTACCAAGCAACAAAAACAAAATGTTTGTAAAACAACATCAGAGACTATATATGAAGGCAAACGAAGTTACTGGTTGTCTAACTCACAGCCACAGTTTCAGCTTCGGTGAGTGTTTCCCCATTATCCTTCGGGGAGGATATTTTCAGATGCTTTCTTGCCTTTTTACAAGTCACTGGCTTAACACCAGAAGAAGAGCGTGTTGGCTTACTTTTGATGACATTGTCAAGCGTTTCTTTTACAGGGTTTTGCTGGCACTGTAAAAGAACATAACAGCTTCAGTTTCATACAAAATAATCCAAAGTTGATTGAAATTAGTGAGAAAATCCAATACCTTTGGTCCGTTATGCCAAACACCATCTTCCCACACCTTCAAAGGCCTGAGATCAGAGTGTTCAAGTTCGAATTCCTCCTTTGTAGCCTTTAAACTAACCTCGTAACGTCTTTCAGAGAGAATACGCGTCACAATTCCTTGACCTCCACACATTCCAACAATCCGTACTTTTCAACCGAAGAAGGAGGCGGCGTTGGTCTAACACGACAGGTATCAACAGTCTTGTTTGGTCTTCTTGCCACCTCATCACGACTGTCATCTTCGCTACTATTGTGTTCCTCAGGCATCTGTGCATACAAGTGCTAAGACGAGCAATCCCAAAGATAACAACAATCATTGAAGACTAGGTTAAAATAGCCGAGCAACTTTACCAAGCCCTTCTGATTCCGCAATGGCTCAAGTGTCGTCTTTTATCAGAGCCTTGTCCCCTGTTTGTTTTGTCGGCGTTGCCGTTAGGTCTGATTCTTTTGCAAGAAAAAAAGATGAGATTCGGTTTCATGACGCATACACCAACAAGAATTAAGAGAGAATCCACTTGCAGGTTTGTGAACATATAGAGTATTACCATTTCTTACATGATCCGCCATCTCATTTCCGGATGCTTGAGCTAAACAAGGTTCCCTTGTCTGCAAAACTGACAAGAGTAAGAATCACATCTCGTCACTGACACACATATGGCTAAAACTAAAACCTCTGGGAACTCACAGCTAATGTTTCACCCTCAGGATTTGCAAGCCTCACGCTGCTTGAATCAACGCTTCTGTTGTCCTGTGTTTCATCGTGACCGTTCCAGCTCAAGTATTTGCAAGACTTGACAATGAAACTCTTCCCACCTCTCATTTCCTTAACAATCACTGATGGAACCCACACAACATCATCACCATTCATCTTCCCCATCACTTCTACCATGGTTCCGCATCTAAATCTGGACTTATACCTCGGTTCCAAAAAATATATTAAAATTAGAAAGAAACGAACAAAGGCAAGAGAGTGAATGAATGATCAAACATCTCGCTACCTTGTTTCGTGGTCTCTCTTTGCTCCAATTAAAATGTTGTCTCAGGTGCCTTCTCTCAAACTGGATTAGATCTGGTGGGGAGGAGTCTAAGTAGACTAAATGCTTGTCATCCTCTGTTATCTTAACGACAACACCAGTCCACCACCCGTCTTTCCGAGAGGCCTCCACTACAGACCCTTTCACAAAATCGACTGACGAGAACATCTTTTCCGGCGGGACGGGACGGATAAACCTCCGCCGAGTGGTTTCCCGAAGAGGTGAACCATCGTCGCCGAGCAAAGACAGGTGGCGTACCCTCAGTTTTTTCTTTCCAGAAATACTTGGAACATCTTCGAGAATGGCTCTGTACCAAGCACCCTTAAACATAGACAAGACTTCAATTTCACAACCTTTACTCAGTGATAATATACACTTTGACCCTCGACCTTCCTCATTGTAGGGAACAACAAAAAGATCCAAACTTTCTTACCCAAAAGCAAGAAGAAAAAGAACCTAAATTTAAATTTGAAAGTAACCCCACACGACCACACGTTTGCTTCGTCAACTGTGTATATTAATTAATTAATTAATAAGAAGATAACAAAAAGGTACTCCAGCTTGATTTTTCAGTTTTTTTGGCGGGATTTAAATTACGAAAAGAAAAGAAGGAAATAGCTATTGGGGCCAAAGCTAGCGATCGATGATCTTGTATTTTAAGGAAATACAACTCAGTTAAAAGTTAAGAACAGATTAATAATGCGTTACAACGGTTTTACTTATAGTATTAATTAACTCGTTAGCTTCGTTTTCTTCTACATGATGTAAACCATCAGTGAAAGTTTTGATTTTTGGGACAATGCAAGATCTACAAACAGTCAGTCTAGTGTCTGAAATCACCAGGAAACAANAGAGATCAGATGCTTTCATTTTTCTGGGCCTCTTATGTGCTGGTGAAGGAGTGTCTGCTTGTCTTCCAGGACCCTGTAGGATTCACAAACACATTGTGAATTGAGATATGACATACACATGCAGAGGATTTAAAGAGAGATCGATATGAAAAAGAAAAAAAAGAGAGAAGACTATAATCTGCAACCACCTTGCGCTTTTGTTCCTTCTTGATTGGTCTTTCAGCTGAAATCCACACACACACAAAACTAAAGTTAGAGATGGTTGAGTAGTAAGTAGATACAATGCTGAAACATAGAAGACGGTGAAATGTACCTCCAAAACTCAATTGGTCTGATGCAAAAACCCGATCCTGAACGAATAAATACAAAAGAATTAGAGAGATCAATAGGAAGGTGAAACTGCAGAAAGAATTGGCGATTCAAGTTCTGATGCTGACCTTTGGAGTATCTGGCATTGCAGCATATGAACCTTCACGATGTGACGAACCTTCTGTCTCCTTATACTGCAACTGAAATCACAAACAGACCGTGTTTGGAAACAAGTTAGAAAAACAAGTAGCTGTACATTTTGTGAATCGATACGCGTTAGGATTCATATGGAACTTGTCTTGTGTGGTTTACCTGCTTCTGAAGATTCAGAAGTGTCAAAATTTCTTTCCGTAATTCAAGATGCTCATCACATACAGTTTTTGTAGGAACCTTTGGCTTTAAATTAACCTGTAAAACAGAAATGTCTACAAGGCATCAGTTAAATCTAAATGAAAAGCCAAGCATATGATACAAGACAAACAGAACAAGAAGCAAAGACAAACCCCGAGATCTTGCAGAGTCTGCTCAACACGCTTGATCGTTCGAAGACCAACAGCAGAGCTTGCAGCTTGGACCATCTGCTCAAGTCCATAGGTTCTCAAGTATACATGAAGCTGGAAAATTTAACGGGTTCACCAAAAGGAATCATATAAACTGAAGAGAACCAGGTGGAAAAGGAGAAGAGAAGAAAAGAGAGAGGCACTCACCATGCGTAGAGAAGCAAGGGTAGAGGCATAATCTGCCATAGTTAGTGTTGATGGAGCCACAGCAGTAGCAGGGAGTTGAGAATTGGACGATGGAGATACACTACGCCCTGGAACTCCCCCGTCAGCTCTATCAAGACCAATATTCTCATTCGCAGACACATCAGTCTCTTCCGCACGCTGGACAGCCAGAAAGACAGATAGTTTTAGAAACAAAATGATGAAGAGGTAAAGTTCCGATGTGCATCTAAGGTAAAAGGGTATCTTCAATTATGCTAAGCATATTTTATCCATATAGTATATTTATGTCACAGCATCACTTACACGTGCAGCCAATCGCATCTCAGTGATTCTTTTAGCCTCAGCTAGAATCTGCAGTTATGGTAGAGAGTAAGTGAAAACAAAGAACAGTAGATATTTCTGTGGGAAGATGGCGTAAGCAGCGACACTCAAACTTAAAAAGACACACCTCAGCATCTTTCTTCTCCTGATGTCTACTCTGGGACAGGACCATGGACAATGCTCGCTTCCGCTCTCTATCGCGTGTGATATCATAAGGCTCCTGTTTATGCCAATGTATTGATAAACAGCAATTAGATATATTTTAGACATGTTGCTAAAATAAACAACAAATATATGAACATAAGAGTTGTTAAATAGAGATATAAGAGGAAGTTGACCTTGATCAGGGGATGGTTTGCAACATCTGCTGGAGACTGAGCTCTAGCACGCAGCAGGGCCCGGTTTACTACAAAAGAGAACTCTCAGTCCTTAACGAACACTGGTGCAAGAAACAGAGAGAAGAAAGGTGAAAACAGATTAGGAGTCGAAAAATACCACTGTAGTAACGATCCTTCAATTCCTCCACAGCCCGCGGAAACGGGAACCGATCAGCTATTAGAACGAAGCGGAGATCAAACCTTTCACACAATTCAAATAGCTGATCTGTCTCTTCCTTGGTCCACACCTGCAAGTCATATATTATCCGAAACAAGCACGTAAGAGTAGCTACTAGCTAGGCAGGACATGTCTTTACTTGATACATAAGAGAACGAAAGAAACAACTAGTGCTAATTGCTAAAGCAGGAAACGTAAACTCGACTTACAGGGTCCGTTAAATGATTCTCATACTCATCGTCCGTGTATTTCAAGATCTCAACTGACTGCATTCACACACAAACATTAACAAGGGAATGACAAAATGAAGTCAGAAGAAGCAGAAACGGAGAGAGAGAGAGGGGACAGTAAAAAGTAACTCAATGACTCAGGGCGGGCAAGAGAATACCTTGTTATATTTGGCAAACGAATAGTCACCAGTTGGTGGAACACCATTGACCACTCTAACCTGTGAATAGATATAAATCAGAAATCCATGGTGCATTCTAGAAAGTAGGAGATGCTCAATGGCGTTCCACGGATAAGTAAGGAAGGAACTTACCCAATGGTAGAGTTTCAAATCATCTTTCCTAGCGGAATTTGTGAAGGGAAGCCATTGCCAAGCGACCTGAAACACAAGAATCATCTCAACACTCCCAAAAAAAAGTGAAAATCTTAAACCCTTTAATTTTATCCTAAAAAGCAACACCGGACCTTTTCATCCACCGGAGGGCGGCGCTTTAACTGGGTAACATCAATTGAAGGCATAAGAGGTGCAACGCCGCCGGTAAGCGCATAGACCTGCAATTCAACAACGAAAACGGAAAGATTGAGGTCTCGAGAAAGAGAGGAAGTAACAATCAATCGGTATCCAAGGAATGTTGCGAATCATCAAGCTAACCTCGCGAGAAATGCCATCGGGTTTTCTGTGGGACTCTTTCTGGGGCCGAGATTTCTTCTCCAATGGAGTCTTCGGCAACCCGAGGATGTCTTTCGCGTCCATTGCAATTACGCTCTCTCTAGAAGAACACGAAGAATGAGAGAGATTTGCCACCTTTCTTCGACGACAAATCAATTTTAACCGGTTTACTAAGATTATACCCGAACTCGACATTTTACAAAACCAGAAATTGTATACTGATTTACGTTTTTCGAAGTAAACCGAAATTAAACTGAGACATAACCGAAATCATACCTAAACCGATAATCCGAATTGATGTTACCCAGTTAAAGCACCCGCTGCTCAACCGGTACACATCATAACCAAAATTTACAAAAGAATTGGGATGTAAACATGAACTGACTCACACTTTTTTTTTTACTCAAACTTTGTTAGTCAATCATGGTTTTCCATTAAACGATTCAGCTTGACATGTCACATGAGCATCGTTGGAACAGGACACGCCCCAAACACGGAACTGAAATCAATCGATGACCTCGCGAGAAATGCCATCGGGTTTTCTGTGGGACTCCTTCTGGGGCCGAGATTTCTTCTCCACTGGAGTCTTCGGCAACCCGAGGATGTCTTTCGCGTCCAATGCAATCACGCTCTCTCTCCAAGTCGAAGAAAACCAGAATGAGAGAGATTTTGCTTTTGCCCCTTTCTTCGACGACGACGTCGCAACAAATCAAATTTAACCGGCCGGTTTACTTAGATTAAACCCCAACAGAATTTCTAATTTTGATTTAATATTTTAAACCTCTGATAAACCTCTTAAAGGAAAGTCCTTTATAAGGGTCAGTCAGTTTCTCTCCTTCTCCTTCTCATAGATACATCAGTAGCTTTGAAGAGCGTTCGAGTAGCTTTGTTAGAGACATAAGCTCTATTGCAATACCTCTGTAGCTAAAATGTTGCTTTTTAGGTTTGATGATGTGACCTTTGTGAGGACAATGGAATCTGCTAGCAAACAGAATGCAATGCAGTCCACTGCAGGGTTAGTGGAAGCAATAATACTTGAGGTGAAAGATCGGGACAGAATCGGAAGAACGTTTCTCAATTCAAGCGCAATCTGTTGCACGCCGGAGCTTGCGGATGCTGGATCTTGCAGTGTAGGGGAAGTTATCATCAAGAGAGATTCGAGTGATTCTGAGTGGCCAAGACAGATCAAGACTTTCTTTAGAGGGGTCAGTAAAACAAACGAACACTTTTCTAAGAAGGACCCAATAACTATTATGAATGGAGAAATGGGAAATAGATCAATAGACAATCCGCACGGTCCTACGGATGGTAGGGACGAATCATATATGTGCAATCCTTATTTTTAGAATAAATAATTCATGTTCATGAAAAAAAAATAGTAGATTAACACAGTACGCACCATTTTTGGTGTATCTACTTTCTATATTAGTCCTTTCTTAACCTTTTTTGTGGAAATAACTGTAAATTAAATTAATTTTAGGGTGATTTTGCATAATAACATTATTGTTGGATTTCGTAATATTAGACAATAATACAATATGGCTGTAATTGGAGGAATTGTGGAATATGGCTGATTACAGCTTAATTTTTAATGTTTGTCACCAGTTATAATTGTTGAATTTAGTTGAGGAATTGTGTTGAATTGAGAGTTGAGGAATATGATGGAATTTTGTGAGACCATGAAAAAATACAATTGAATTTAAAATAATTAATATGTGCCACATAAAACAAAACTTACAGCTTTTTTTCTTTTTCAAATGTATATTTTTTTTTTTGAAGTGTAATAAATTACTATGAATCCAAATTCCTAAATTTTATATATTTTTAGTAATATTGTTTTAGCATTGTATTTAGTTATTTCACAGTGTTTTTATTTATTTGATAGAACACATTAGGAATAATAAATAAAATATGAATATATTATTAATTTTTAATATATATTTAGTTTTAAATTATCAAATTTATATTATCAATTAAAATAGAACACAATAGGAATAATAAATAAAATATGAATATATTACTAAATTTTAAATTTTAAATATAAAGATATAGTATGGAAAATTCAGGATAAAAATAGTTATAACATGAGTATATTATTAATTTCAAATTATCTAATTATTTTTATAAATACATGATAATCTTCATTTTATTCTTATTTTTTGTTTTTAATAAATTACTAATATTATAAATAATTTTTTAGTATTTCTATTTTATTTTGATTAACATATAAAATAAATTATTTTGTCCTACAAATTAGTTTTTATTTTATTTTAAATTAATTTTTATTTAATTTAATAATTTCAATCAGATAAGCTATTGCTAAAGAATTTTATTATACTTTTTAATTGTATTTTTCTGCTTAATAAATTTTTATAAATCTAAATTCATAAATTCAATATATTTTAAATATTTTATTTTATTTAACTATTATTTAATTATTTCATAAGTATATTTTTTATTTATTTGATTATCTTGGTAAATATTTTGTTTTTTTGTAACACATATTTGTTAGGTATTTATTCCGCATTCAGCAAGATTCAGCCGTTACCATTCATATTAGTAATTAATCAGCCAAATTCTGCAACTATTCATCAATTAATTCAGCTAGATTCCGCATTCAGCAACATTCCTCGATTACCATTTAGACCCTATAGCTATTGAACCTAATAACCAAAATGAAAATGCTACCACCAATTGATCTAGTTGTTGTGGCATTATACACCAGAAGGGTTGAGGTGTATTGGGTTGCAGCAGAGCCCAGGTTTGAGGTTAGTCCGGAATGTTACAAAACTACTGGTGGACTTTTACCAAAACAAATTACAGGAGAAGGTTGCAAAAGGTAAAACAGGAGAAGAGAAAGAAAGAAAAAGATGATTACTCTCTATCCTCTCTCTCTCTCAGCATTAGTGACAGAAGAATACAAAACAGAAAAATGAGAACGATTTTGTGTGATTTTGGGAAAAGACGGAACTATCCCCGTCTTCTTCCTCTTTAAAAAGTTGCAGCATTCTCCATTACTGTCTCTTGTTTCTTTTTCTTCTGTCTCTTGTTTTTCAGAAGCAAAAAAAAAATGTGGAAGAAGAAAATGGGTAAGAAATTTGCTTCGGTTGCAAGGAAACTCTTCTTCAAGGATAAGGAAGAGGTGTTCAATCATGCCAGAAACTGAGATTCCGATCCCATTCTTCCGTCCAAGTAAGAGTGTGGTTAATTAACACACACTCTATCTCTCTCACTAAATACAGAAGAAAACAAAAAAAAAAGCCAAAGCACCCAAACGGAAACACTCTTAGGTCTGGTGTATATGGAGACAATTGTTTTTGAAAGCGATTTGGTACAATTTTTGGTCAAAAAATTTGTAATGAATGATAACTTATAAACAACGTACTTGGTGCATTTGATCTTCAGAGATCTTATTCCTTCGGAGGGTTTGATATTTTTGATTTGTTTTTGAGTTTGTAACTTAGACATAACGAAACAAATATTTAAAAGAGTTTTCATGGTTTATTAATAGGTTAGAGACTAAAATGTTTAGAATAATTTTATTTTTGTTGTCGTCGGCCTATGTTTCTAAATCGGTTCGGGAAGCGGCATCGATAAATGTTTAGAATAATTCTAGAGACCAAAGCTAGTCATACCAAATATAAAAATCAAATGTCATAGCAAACTATAATAGAAAAACATTATATATAGATAAAATTTGAAAATTGTGAGATTATACTTTGAATTGGGGAAAAACAATGCTCAGTGAAATCAAACAAATTTAGCAAATATTCCATGGCATGAATCATGTCGAAAAATTATAAAATATTAAAATGAGAAAAGCATAAAGTAAAACTGAATAAAAAATAGTCATATTCTTGCTTCGATTTCTTGCTACACTGAGTAGATATGACAAACACCAAAAAAGAAACGATGGAGAGAAATAGAAAGCACCAAAATTAGAGATCATAAACAAAACAAAAATATATATATGAAAACTGAAAGGACTAAGAAAAGAGAGGGAAATCAAATAAGAAAGAAGATTTTACTTTTAATTTTCAGAAATTTAGAAAAAAAAAACTGGTTTGAATATGATGAATTTTGAGAAATTTATAAACTCTAAAAGAAATTACTGGAAAAAATGAAGATCGTGATTCATATTGCTAAAAAAAAAACATATATTGCATTAAAAAAATAAAAGTAAATATAAGGTTGAAAAACGCGGTAGACGTTACTTTGTTACTTGGACGTTCAGTCCGGGTCTAGTGCCTCATCGCACAGGTTTTCATAGACTCTCAGGCCCAAAAATAAAATAAAAAGCAGAACATTTATCCAGCTGGCACCGAAAAGTTTGAAAATCGCCTCTCGCAAAAGAGGTTTTGGAACCGCCTCCAATTGCCCTGTTCACACAACGTGTGGCCTCCACATCGCCCGCCATAATTTTGTTTCTCTCCTAATTTTTTTTCTTCTCACTTCTTCGAAATAGTTTTTCCTCGTTCTCTCCATCTTCTTCTCCGATCTCACCGCCGCTCGAAATCGTTTGTCTTCAATCTCCGGTGACGGATCTCGTTTTTGTTCGACGGTCTTCTTCTTCTTCTTCTTCTTCTTCGCCATCGACGAGAATTTTTGTTACACGATCTCGATTGATTCCTGTCCTGTGTCTCCTATCTCGATTGATTTATGTCCTGTGTCAGGTTTGTGACTATGATTCCATTACTATGAGTTGATTTGAGTAGCTGATTGAAGAGATTTCATTTGAGTGTCTTGGAAAACATTTTGGTAAATCGTGTATCTATTGTCTTTCACATTGAATTAGACGCAAAGTTTATTGATTTCTGCTCTGGATTTGATTGTCAGATAAGTTTTGTGTCAATTGTGTATCTATTGTCTCTTCCCAGATCTACTTGTGCTGTGGTGGTTCCATTCCTTCGTCAAACTCGATCTCTCACTCAATCAGAGGAGATGATCTCTCTTCCACAAGCTTCAGGACTTCCTTCTGGAGATCGATGGCTACTTTTACTCGAAAGTGAGTTTTGTTTCCTTCTTTGGTTGGAGCTTGCGTTAGCAGATGTTGAAAATGAGCCTTTTGTGTGTGTGTTAATCTTTGGTATTGTTGCGCTTATCGCAGTAAACCTCATGTAAACGTTGGAACAATTGGTCATGTAGATCACAGGAAGGACTACTTTAACTGCTGCTTATTTTCTACAGTTTTTTCGCTAATTTGTGATACGAAACTTCCAGAAATGATTGTCGATGCCAAAGCGTTGATGAGAAATTCAACTGGAAACTTTTTTTCAACTTGATATAGCTATTCCCAATATGCATAGGTTCTTGCTAAGGAGGGCAAAGCTAAAGCTGTTGCTTTTGATGAAATTGAGAAAGTTTCTGAGGAGAAGAAGAAAGGAATTACAATTGTGACGATATGTGTTTATCCAGGGGCCATAGAGAGACAGAGCTCAAGCTCAAGGAAACATTCAGAGAGTAATTGCTCAATTTCAATTAAGGTTGGAGGGATGGCTTGTTTTGTTGAGTCTCAGTTTATCTCAAACCATGACTTTCTTGAGGTATATTTTTCTTGTCTCGTTTAATTTCCCATCTCCAAGTCAAAAAAAGTTTTCTATTCTTTTACTTGATGTTAATGTTACTTGGTTGTATACTGTAGGCTCATGTGGAGTATGAGACAATAAAGCGTCACTATGCTCATGTGGATTGCCCTGGGCACGCTGATTATGTCAAAGTAAGAGTGCCAACTCTAGTGTAGTGACCAGAGCTTTGTGAAATGCATCATAATCTTGCATACGTGAAATGTTTGGTGGAGTAACATGCATCAGTATATGGATTTCCTTTGAAACACTTTGATAAACGCTTGAGCCTTAATGATTTTGTTGCTAACTTTTAGAATATGATTACTGGAGCTGCACAAATGGGCGGTTTTTTTTTTTTTGCACTTTTTTTATTTATTTATGTTTTGTGTAATCTCACTTATGTATTAATAATATTGTGATTTTCTTTTATTTTCTTCAATTTTCAAAAACTTTGAAAAAAAATTTCAAACTTTTAGAAGTGAGCCACAAAATGTTAAATTTTAAGACAAACTCTACAATTAGTTTATTAATATATTTATTCTTAAAAAAATTTAAAGAGCTCCATACGGAGCTCAAAGATGCCTATGGTCTAATATATTAATCGAAAAAATGGAGATTAGTTGTGCTAAACCCCAAAAAAACTCCATGATACCGAAATCTGCTTACCAAAACACTTTCCTATTTCGCAAGATGACTACTATTAGTCATGTACTAAGTATTTGCGTACAGGTTTACACTGAGAAAATGCTATAGCACCCAAAAAAAAAAGGAGCATCTAAAAGGTTGTCCAACAATCGTTAGTTACCAAAAAGGAAAAATCTAGAAGGTTGTCTAACAAATCGTTGACCGAAAAAGGATTAGATAAGAATATTTTCTTGAAGCTCCTTTTAAAACTCCTCTCTTCTCCTCTCATTGTTTCTTGCTGAAGCTAAACTCTTTTCTTTCTCTTCAATAAAATATTCAAAATCATGAGTCTTAAAAGACCGTGATACCCTTGATTATCTGCTGCTGCCTGGCTATATTGGCATCGCTCAATGGCATTTTAGTATATTAGCAATTAACACTTGCCTATTTTTAGTACAGAAGATTTTCACTCGATTGTTTCTTTATCCTAGTGATGTCTTGTTTCAGCATTCAACAATGGTTGTTGAGAATATACACACACAAACGCACACATTATATATACATATGTTTTATGTGTCTTTACACTTAAATACAAAGTGACTAGACACGCAATTAATTAGAGCTAACTAAAGCTGCTTTAGTAAAGCATCCTACGACGTCGGAGACACATGGCGTCGATAGTGATGCTCCTTAGAGCACTGATGAGTTGCCATCTTACGCCTAAAGACGAGCCGGAGACAGCGGGTGATGCTTCTTCGTCGGCGGTGAAACTTTACAAAAATGTCCCCGGAGACGAAAGCACGACGAGGAAGAGGATTTCAGTGGTTGATGCTTCGCATTGCGGCGATAATCACGAGTTCACTATCGAAACTACATGTGGGATCAACGATATGGATGAAAGGTTTTACTGGATTATTGTCAGGAATCACTTGTTGATGTGAATAATTTATAAAGCGTATATACAAATAATGTGAGTCCTTGCATAGTTTCATGTTTTTCACTTATCACTGGATCGACCATGCATATGTCACCTAAGTTATATATTTTGGGCTACCAAATTGTATAGTACTGTATGACCTTAAATATATATTCAGCAATCAAAACAAATCATATTTGAACCGTCAGATAATAAATTAAATCATATTTTTGACGTGTGTTGTTCCTTAAATGTTTGGTCTACATCATTTTTCCACTATAACATCAAGTAAAAAACTTTTACTTTTACCACAAAAAAAAAACATCAAGTAAAAAACAACTTTCTATTGAATAATTCACATACATCACAAATTACGATATCCTCGCGTGATGATCGACAGATCTTAATATCATCGGGGGGAAAAGAAACGGTACTATTGAAAATACCTTGGATTATATGATTTAAAATATGTTTTTGAATTGGAAATCTACGGTTAATTAAACAAAATTATATCATACTGCTCTACCAGAATTCAAAAGTATTAAAATCGACAGTAAAAGTAACTCAATGACTCAGGGCGGGCAAGATAATACCTTGTTACTAGGGTTGGATTATTGATTATATTATTAAATAATATTTGAAATTATTTTTAAAAAAATATAATTTAATAAAAAAATTTCACAATAATAATATTTATGAGTAATAAATTAATAATAGAATATTTATTAGTAATGCAACTGCAATTAAACAATTATATTAAAAACTATATTAAACAAAAATAAAATTGGAAATTTAGAAACTTAATAAATCATCATGGTTTGACATCATTTTTTTTTGTTTTATAATAATTTCATAAATTATTATACATATTAATTTCTAAAGTGAGACTTTGAAAACATACTAATATTTTATCATCATTAGAGTAATTGATATCTCCATCACTCCGCACAGAGTGTAAGGTGTTTGAATATGTAAATATTATTTGTATATATATTATACGGTTATATTAAAATTATATTAAACCAAAATTACTTATATTTTAAAATATTTATTAAATTAATCTTCATACTCTTATAATTTCTTATTAATGTGGTTTTTTTTATAATAGGTTCATACTTCTTCATTTCCAATTTAGGACTCTAAAAATATTTATAATATTTTGTATTTATTAAATTTTAAATGTTTGATCAAATAAAAATTAATTAAATATTTAGAAATTTGGATCAATTATAATATAATATTTTAAGTTTTTAAATTTCTGCATTTATAATATTTACCGTTTGATAAAAATATTTATAATATTATAAATTTTTATCCAAGTTAAACTATTTCAAATATTTTAATATTTTGATATAATATTTTTAACTTTTTGAATCAAAATAATTTTAATATTATAAATATTATTTAGTTTAATTATATGATTCTCAAATACTTATAAAGTTGTATGTATATTAAATCAAATTTCTTACGTTTATAGTTTCTTATCATTTTTTTAATATTCTAGTGAACCTATTATAAATCCGTCAGTGAAGAAAATTCGTGATATTCTTCATACTCGGGACGACTGAGAAAAACCACAAGTCGCTTGATGGATTGACTTTCCAGGACAAGGCCGCCGCTACAAGGATGAGTATCAAGTATGAACAAGTCTTCCAAGAGAGGGCAGCCCTTGATGAGCCGACAAAAGTTGGGATGATCAACCCCACAAAGTGATAAGAGATCAAGTGATTTGAGCGCTGGGAAAAACACACCCTCGACGCGAAGAATATACGCACCGGAGAGTGTGAGCTTAACCAGTGTCTTGCTCGTTAGCAAGTTCGTCTTTATAACAAAACCGGAACGTGGTTTTGCGTGCAAGTATAGTTCCAGTAAACCGCGTTCGAAAGCAGTCTGAATCCAACGTTTCACACGATGGTATTCTTCACGGTCGTCGGAGCCATATACATGTACACGAGACAGAGAGAATTTCTTCATGGGACAACTGCCTAACAGATCGGCAAATGTCTTGTCTACGAAATCTAAGAAGCGGTGTGCCCCTCTTGCTGCTTCTTCTTCGTTTGGATACACCACCATCGATTCATCGAAACAGAGGTTGTCTACAAGACCCATCAGATTATTCTTCCACCTCTTGGACAGAACCGATGTCGATGCAGCCACTTTTGTCGGAAGCAAAGACATGATTTTCCCAACAATCTCATCTGGCAAACTACTAATCCTATCTCCCCTCATAATTCAACTCTATCTAGGGATCTACTCAAACCAACAACAGCTTCTTGAAACAATTAGCTGCAATTTCCAAGGGAAAAAGACCCAAAATCAAAAGCTTTTGGAAACTTACGACGCCAGGGGAGACGAGGAAGATCGAAAAGCTTCGATCGAATTTGAGAGAGAGAGAGAGAGAGAGGGGTAAATCTAATAATATAATAACGAAAAAACAAAAAGGAAAATTACCAAAACATTTGAAGTTTAATATTTCCAAAAGTACATCTCATAAGATTATCTTATGTTGGTGTCCGAATAAGACAGCATAAAAATATCAGATAAAATAAATAAAAAGAAGAAATACGTAATGTGTCGAGTAAAGATTCAACTCACATTAAATAGAAGGTCGAAAATATGGTTACGGCAATTCACATCACATGATCGGGATGAAACAAGAGGAAATCTAGGAGAGAGAAACAAAACGATAAATTAAATTGCTATGGATAAACACATGAATCTAGAAATCAGATAACATGACTGCAAACAAATATTAAGAGACATATATACAATATTATGCAAGGACCTCACAAATATCAAGCCCACAAAGTGATAAGAGATCAAGTGATTTGAGCGCTGGGAAAAACATACCGACTCATTAGCCAGAGAAACTGAAGATAAACCCGACTAGGATGCCAACGAAACGAACCTGCAATGACTCTGTTATAAACAGACTATATTTCCATTCAATAACACTCCAAGTACAATGTCATCAGCTAATCTCAATAGAAGAAAAGCTCTCAAACAAAGTCTCACACTCTCTTTCTTTCTGCAATTTCTAGATGATCTTTACAAAATATCTTCAGACTCCTATTTATACTGTAAAAGTAAAACAACGGCAAAGCCTCCCTCCAGAGTAGAGTCTTTGCTTAATCTTGGTCCACGTCATTTGACTTTCCCTCCAATCTCTGCTTCTTCTTCGTTGTATATACTTTCCACGGCATATCAGACTCCTCAAGAGTGTGAGAGAACGTGCACTGGTCTCCTCGGTTGCAAGATCCATTAAGAACTGGGACCTCTCCATCCTCAGCGTAATCCTTAGGTTCGATTGCTCCATATCCTTTTTCAGACTGAGTTCTTATCTGTGGCAAATTGGAACAGTTAAAGACTGTCAAGAAGATACACATTGTTTCTCTAGCATCCACCGCACTCTCATCATTGACAAACTTGGCACAACCAGAACTGAGAAGATCGATGAGCATGTAAAATGCCAATGCTAAATAGAAGAAACAAGGTCGGAAGAGTATTCACAAATAGGAAATACCAGTGAATCAGCTCCAAAAGGATGACTAATAGGAAGCGGTTGGGTATGCATCAGGACACGTAATAGAATCCCTTCTCTCAACATTCCCATTTCACCAAACTTGACGGCAAGAATGGATGTACCAAAGGACAATGGGAAGCTAGCAAGCAACCGTCCATACAATGTGGGCTCGTAGCGTCCCCTAGGCGATTTCCACAATGCTTGTATGCTTAATAGCATGGTGAATGCATCATCAATGACGTCTGCGTTTGGTGGATCCATATCTTTTGCCAGCAATGCTAAGTTACAGAAAACAATTACAGTATTACACTCAACTCAACCAACGAAAACTGATTAGACAGACGCAAAAACATTATAGATACTGCCTTCTACTTCATTCTCCTGTAGTTGTAAATCATATAGAGCACCCATTTCTTGAAAATAATGTAAGAATAATTCCACCATAAGCATTTAGCTTCATCTTAAGGTACCTCAATGTTAATGTTCAATTACTATATCTACAGATCTCTCTTCAGGCCAGAAGGGAATATCTAATAAGAAATTTTTGTGATAAGCATGTATGCAGTATTAGAAGCCCTATTAAACCTGACTGCCCTTACTAGTTCACAAGCAACGCAAGTATGACATCGACTGTTAAAGAGAAGCCTAGCATTCTCTGTACAATTCTAACATTATTACCGTCTGCGTCATTAATAGCTCTGGATTCTGTGCAGCAAATAGGGAGAACTTGTTGTCGCAAAGACAGCTTAAGTATAGCTGGGGGCTCATGCTCTTCAAGCCTGTTGCAGAATGCACTCGGCACCAGGCGATACACCTCACCATCACATGTTCGACCTGTCCTCCCTCTACGTTGCTCAGCCTATAACTCCACATAAGAAACCAAATTTAGGACATCCACTTTTGTTCCATAAACGGTAATTCAATTCACGCAGTACCTGAGATCTAGAGACCCAAACAAGCTGAACCGCATCTCTTTTCCTGGATGGATCCCAGAACACTTGAAGAGACTGGCACGGGTCTATGACACAGGCTACTTTGGGTATTGTCACCGAAGATTCCGCAATATTTGTAGCCAATATCACCTGAGAATAATAGTTTTTGAAAGTTATATTATCTATGAAATCATTGAAGCCACAAAATGGTAGTTACAGCTGATGGAAGCCGAACTTGCATCAATACGAGTTTGATGTTTCCCCAATAATATGACAACTTTTCTACTCTAAAACGTACAACAACATTTTAACTGTTAAGGAAATGGAAGTTAAGATTATATCATCTCATCAAGTAAACTACACAAGCTCAACAAAATGATGGCTATGCACAAGATGTCCAACAGCCTGCATGTGAAAATGTAAGTGTTTGCATCACTCTTATATTAAGACTTCCCTAGTTAGTTAGATTTCAGTAGGGTTCTCTCACCTGCAGGTCATAATTAATAATGCACACTTCTCAAGGAAAAAGAAATATGGAATGTTAAAAGAGACACCTTGCGACGGGTCTGCATACCTTCATAGCTGCCAGGGCATGCTCGGTGTCAATGCTTCGGTGCAATATATGAACCTCAAAAGACTGCTGCTCAAGTGAGTAGTATGTTGGAAGGAAAACCAAAATGCTCTTCTCAATGTCTGGTTCATGAATAAGATTCTGCAATTTAGGTTTGATTTCAGTAGCAGCTGAAGAAGGACTTGGACCAGGACAGTGAGCTGACAAATCAGAAGTCACATCAGGTAATCCTGCAACCTGATTCATGAAACAGTGTCACATTCAATTAGCATGGGGAGGCTCTTGTCTCATGTTGGGGTGCGGAGAGCAAGGCAACAATGTAGCAATATCCTCCAGCAAAGGAAAGATGGATAACCAAAAAAGTAGACATTTATAAGCTATAAGTGGAAGAAAATCAGTTGGATAATCAAATAATTTCCTAAACAGCAAAAAATACAAAACATAATATCAAATAATGTGACCTGCTCAAGATATAATACTCTTCTCTGGTCGGGGCTAGGAACAGCAATCACTTCTACCCTTTCACCTCTGCCGAGTTCTTTAAACTAGTCTCTGTACCTTGCTACATCAGCAGTTGCAGACATTAATACCACCCTGTAAAAAGAAAGCACATCACCTCTTTAACAACCGTGATCTCAGCTCAAACTTGAAGCAATGAAGCGGAATAGTATTAGAGTGATTTCTCTTTCGTCAGCAAAATACAACCAAGTGGAACAACATCATATCATAGAAAAGGGGTGTAACCTGAGGTCACTATTCTTCATGAGAAGCTGCTTAATACAGACAAGAACAAGGTCGGACTCCATAGATCTTTCATGCACTTCATCAAGAATGATAACCTTGTACTTAAGTGCATTCAACCCCTTGTCTAGCATTTCATCCAACAGAACTCCAGCAGTTTTGAACAGAATTTTGGAGCTGCACGCAAAGGAGAATATTAGCATAAAGGTCATCATAAGAGGAAAAAGCCAAATATCGTTAGTTTATATATGTCCTGAAAACTCGGACACAAAGGAAGATACTAAAATGCGGATACTGTTCTAGAAATCATGAAGATCAAGACAATGAAGTGAGACTCTGGTGTGTCATAGTTACCCGTCAGTCAATATCTTTGAATGCCCAATGAGGTAGCCAACTTCTCCACCTAAATCAGAGTTGCGAGAATTTGCAACCATCTTGGCAACAGCTACAACCGCGAATCTTCTTGGCTGTGTACACAAGATAGGTGCCATGTTTGCTCCCATAAGTAATTGTGGAACTTGCGAACCCTTCCCTGAAGCAAACAAGGGAAAAAAAAGTGGGATTATCAACGGCGAGTAACCAGAACACAGATAAAACAGTACATTTCATACCAACAAAACATTTTAAAGGCGCACGAAAGATAAATGTTGCCCTAGTTCTACAAATGTGAATCAAATGAACCATATAAACATTCAAAATCCAGTGTAAACGAGTTTGTACAAAAACCCTAGGAGCAAAAAATAGAAACAAAAACTGTGATCAACAGACGAAGCATATATGTAAACAAAACGACGAAGAAGGAAAGGAATAAAAAAACAGAATCAATTTACCTCCCAGGTTGTCACCAGTTGCAACATCAGCATCTTTGGTAGCAGCATCTTTGGGGAGAAATTCTGATTGTGGGAGAGAAGAGCCTGAGGGAGCAGGAGTTTTTTTGTTGCTTCTTTTTCCTTTAGCTCTCGGTTCTGGAGGTAGCTTCTCTTTGCCCCGTGATAGGCAGTACAGGGAGTGGGATTGGCATTGAAAGAGCCTAAGTCCCCACTCCTTGGCCAAGATTTTAATGTCATCAGGAGCATCGGGATCTGTTGGGCTTTTCAAAGCCATGTCCAACTCCCCCACTAGTATGATATT